>CAMPDV010000568.1:0-227702 GCA_946699065.1 Loxodes magnus | reverse complement strand
TAGAAGCATTTAAATAATCCTATTTAGATGTATATTTGATAATTAAAACACTTATTCCTATTTTTGTAATTAATAGAAGTTAATGGATTATATCCCTTTAGATATCAAATAAGTTAGTTACTAGCATTTGCATGTAGTTTAGTATTTATTTATTTTAAATTTTAATTAAGTTTTTTAAAGCTTTATGCTGATATATATTAACTGTATAAATTAAAGATTTTAACTAATTATAAAAAAGTAATTGGCAGGATAAAAATAAAGGATAAAATACTTATATAAAAGAGAAAATACTAATCAATATATATCTCATTACCCTAATTTTAAACTTTAACTATCTATATGACTTATTGCTTTTTGAACGCTTAATATTTAAATTACATTATGTCCATGAAGTCAATATCTTCAACCTTATTCAGCTTCTGTCTTTCATATTTTTTCTTGCTTTAAGCCTAGAAACAAATATAACTAGGAATTCTAAACTTAATATATTCAAAAAATTTCTCTTTTAATGCGAATTTTTATTGATTTAGTTCCGATTAATAGCTTAAGAAATGTACAGATTGTGTAATTTAATCATAACTTCTCTCTTACCATCTGCTCTTTAATATTTCAAATTTTGCAATTAGATGTTGATACTTTTGCTTTTCCCCGAAAGATATTAGTTCCTTTGTATTTTATGAGTGAGAAGCCATCAAGAGTAAACTAGCTTATAGATTAAATTATTTCCTTAAGATTGCTCTTAGTCGCTTTACTTATTAAGATCATTGCTTTGATTTTCTAAACAGAAAAAATCTATTTGTTAGCAAATTTTAGTTAAAGCTTTATCCTTTTTCCTTATGTAACTTTTATTTAATTTAAAAAATTGCAAATACTATAATGGATTCTAAGATATAGAGGCTATTCACAAGCAGCACTTCGAAAAAAAACGAAAATCTAAAGTTTTTACTAAATTAAAGCCAGAGATTGGAAAAAGTAGTAAACTGATAGTACAATACTTTATCTCTTCGCAAAAGCAATTCTTAAGATTTTATTCCAATAATGCTACATTTCTTTGGAATATCTTGAAAAAAATTACACATAGAGAATGATTAAAAAGACAGAAACTTATAAAAACAACGAAGAATGAATTAAAACTTAGTTAGCTTAACGTTAATAGCAATAAAGAATGCTTGCAAAGATAGGAAAGTTAGAAAGAAGTAAGTTAATAAACAGTTTAATATCATAGTTAACTAGAAGGATTATTCATAAAGGAATAAAATATTAATAAATCGAATAAAGTTTCTAATAAGCAAAGGAACTTTTATTAATTTCTAGCTTCTTCTTAAAGTGAATAAATAGAATATACTAATTTATTAAATAAATGTGAGTAAATAGTAATAGCTATATTGCTAAAGGCATCATAAACTTATTAAGAAACTATCTTTTAATTAGCTAGACTATTAAAATTTACTAATAACCAACTAACTTATTAATAGCACTACTATCTTATATAAATAGTAATCCTTTGTTTAGTTAATCTAGACTAAAGAATATATTAAAGTAGATAATTTAAAACTTCAAAAGTAAGTTATTAATAATAATAATAGTTCAGTTTAAAATAATACCTCTTATGAGCATTTTATATTGTAAAGGAAAAGTATCTTTATAGATAATTTTATAATAGGTCATAAATAAATAGCATTAAATAAACAGATTTTATATATAACTTATTAAGATACTATTAGCTCTTTTTAAGAAAGGCTTAATTTACCTATTACTTTTAAATATATTAGTTATATCATTAATTGGGTAATTATAAGTATTTTGATTCTCCCTATTTTTTCATTAATTTTAGGTAAGAAAATAGAAGAGTCTCTAAACTAGTACCTAAGAAGATTTTCTTTAAAACTTTAAACTAAAGGTTTATTAATTCTTATATACTAAAACTTAGGAAAGGAGGAATATCATTACATTTAACTAAATCCCAATTACTTGGAGATTCTTGTACTAGAGTTTTCTGAGCTTTCTACTCCTTGAAAATGTAAATCAATACCAGCGTAGTAAAAGACCTCTTGTTATAATAGACTAAGAAATTAAAGATATTCACTTTAAGGCTTCCTCTTTACTAGAATTCTCTAGGATTATCTTCTAACTTAAATAAAACGAAAAGGAATTACTTAATATAAATCTTTAAAGCAACAAAGAATTGTGGACAGTAGATCTTAGTTAATTATACATCAGCCAGAAATTTTAAAATTTGGGAGTAATTAAAAAGGATTCAATCAGTATAGAGACAGATAAGCATTTTAACGTTTATTTCATTTAAACTGCACTGGAATACTCCTAATTATTTTATAAGATCTGAAATCCTTATTAAAAGTACAATCTTGCAGTAACATACGAAATTCAGCTAAAAAAAAGTACTTTTACTAAATACTAAGATAAATCTGGAAGCATTCTATTCTGAAAGATAGATATCTCATTAAGCTGAAACGAAAAGCTATGAAAATACTATTAAATAAGAGCATAGGAGTAATATTATTTTTTAGGGTCTGAAAGAATTTTAGTCATAAGTACAAAAATGAGTAAGTTTTGTATAAATAAGTAAAATAAATATAGTAGAAGATTAGGCTAACCTAACAACTGAATCCGAAAGTATACAAACATTCAAAAAACTGATATGTAGCTTGAAGAAGATAAACCTTTTTATGAGGTTATTAAAAATACCTTTTCTTGTTCAAAATAACTTGGGCCAAGAATCTGAATTTTAGTAGTGATTTGAACTGATTTATGCTGGTTCGTTGACATAAACTCTATTTAATTTAAAAGAGTGAGCTGAGTAAAGAAATAGAAACTTAAACTTTAATCTTTATGATTAAAGAATTTTAGAAAATATGATTATAATATCTAATAAAATGTGTATGTTCCTTGATATAGAAATTAAGGAAAAGCTTAATAAAGGAATTATCTTAATTTGAAAGGAAAATTAGTAAGAGAGCAGTGCAAAGATTACTAAAGAATAGTTTGAAAAAATGTATTATAAACGATCCAAGGACGAATAAGAAATTTCTTAATAATAAACAAATCAATAAGAAAAAAGCTTTAAAATTAGAGAACGTCAAAATATCAAAAACTTGTTTTAAGTTTCTCGAATTAAATATAAATTCATCTTCCAAATTGAGTAAACTTTCTTTATAACCTTAATTAACTATTAAATATCAATGTATTTCTTGGTGAGTCCTCTTGTAAGTTCATTTTATTAAAATTCAGGAATAAATAAGCCTGATTTTTGTCTGTATTACCTTATAAATTACATTTAATGCGTTTATATTATCCCTCTAATTTATTCTTTCAGTCTTTGAAAAAATTGAATGTGAATTGCTTAAAATGATAATAATTATTTTACAGGAGAGATTTATAATCTAATAATTATATATTTTCTTTAGGTAATTTCATAATTTTAAGATTTATATAAGAGAAAGACTACACTAATTGATTTAACCATGAATGATTGACTTTATTAAATTTCTAATGTATAAAATTAAAGTTTCTTGATGATAGAAATGAATGGTTTATTAGATTTGAACTATAAGTTATTTGATTGTTATTTCTTTGAATTAAGATTCTTTATTAATCTTTTACAATTTTACATTCTTTTAACATCAAAGATTTATTACTTAGAATTTCCATCCTTTTTATGAATTAGTAATTATTGAAAATACTTAGTGATATAGAAATAGAGGAAAACAAAGATAAAAGTATTTATACTTTCTTATAGGTGATATAAGGCTAATTTAAGCAAGATTCTCTCTATTTATTTGAAATTAATTTACAGCTTAACTAGATTTTTGCTATTCCTGCTAAAATTTTATGGATTATATATAAGTAAAATTTACTAACTAACTGATAAAGAAAAATTACATAAATACTAGATTATAGAGTTTAGATTTTCAAATGTCCTATATAAATAGATTGAAGCATCAATTTACAAAAATAAGTTAATCAATAAAATTCATAAACACAAAACTAAGTAAAAGGAATAGAATCAAAGCTAAATGATTAAATAGTAGTAAATAGCAAACTAAAGCTAGATTATTTATTAAAATAAATATCTAAATTAATTAATTCATAGTCTATATAAAGTTGCAAGTTCAAAAATAAATGAATGTTCAGTGACTTTATATCAATTAATAGAAAATTTATATACATAGAATGTCTATAGCACATAAGAAGAGTAAACTAATAGCCATTTTAACTAAATTCCTAATCATTCATAAGGTGAAGCCACTTTAATTACTTTAGCTATTTAAGATAAAATATTAAGCTTATTAAAGAACCTCCTTCAAATTTTTAGTTTGTTATCTAATTAAGAAATAATTTAAGCAATTATGCTTGAAACTATTTTAAGTATTTCATGAACTTTATTACAAGAACCAAACTTCTTATTCTACTAAGATAAGAATAGAACCTAATAATTCTAGCTAAGATCTATAGAAAATTAAGGAAACATAACTATAAGAGGCTCTAATTGTTTATTTTCGAAAGCTATTTAAAAGAAAAAAGAAATTATTTGCTTGGACAGGCTATAAATCATAAAAATGAAACGGCTTTTATTGAAAAATGTTTGAAGCTTTACATGAGAAAACCAAAAGCTACTAAAAATTTATATAACGAGAAGTTAAAAATCCTGCTAGTAGAAAATTTAGCATTTATTCAGTTGAAACTCTGTTAGATGTACTTGGAAAGATGAAAAAAGTCTTCTAGAAAATTACCCTAAAACTGTATAAAATTTACTAGATTTATTCGAAAAATCTATGATTAACCTGCTGATATATCTTCAAAGGAACTGCATTAGAAATTTGGATAACTGCGACAGAGAGTACAAACAGTTTAGCATTAGAAATTTTAAGTATCTTGAAGGATAATAAATAAAAATCTCAAACCATCAATAGAAAAATGAAGCAATTCTTTAAAATTTAAACAATTGGGATCTCATAGAAAGCAACAATTCTATCCCTGCTCAAATAAATTAAATGGGCTTATTTGAAATCAAGCAATAATTAAATAATTAAAAATCTAATATGAAACTTGATTCCTTAAGTGCAAACAAAGTAAAATAGAATTAAACTGCTTACTGCTTCGTCTGCTTAACTATTTAAGATAATATACCAAGATAGCTTCAACTAGTTTTTCTAGATTTATTACATCTTAACAAATGATTGATAAAGCCATTTAAGATTAAGTTCAGAATGCTGCATTTAGATCTTTCAATTTTTTATAATTTTGAATTTGTTCCTAAAGGAATAGAAAAGCAATACAATAATAGAATAATGTCTTGACTAGCTAATTATGGCTAAGGAGCAATTATAATTTACCTGCTTTATCATGCAAATACTAGAATAAATAAAATTTAGAAATTCTAAGCAAATTAAAAATAAATCCAATAGAGATGCAAGAAATCTCTTACAAGAGAATTAAAATAGAAGTATACTCTCCTAGCAATAGGATTTTTTCATTTTATATTTCAGAATTTTTCTAAGTGATCACACTAATTTTTACCCAGGTAATTAAAATGAAGTTTGGTTTTATCTTTTGAGAGAATAAAAGAGAACAACTAGAAGAAGTTACTTGAGTATAAGTAAAGATCTTATCATAACTACTTATAGCAAAAAGCAAAAAAGATAGTTAAACTAAGTAAAAAATAAAGTAGTAGAAAACAGAAAATCAGGTTTAAGAACAAAAATGAAAAGTAGCAAAATGTAAAATTGATTTTAGGAATTAGCAAATAAAGATTATCTTTAGACTTATAGAAGTTGTTATAACTTACATAATCTAAAAATAATAAAAAATAGAAATAAAGAATTTTGATATAGCAAGTGATTAGTATCTTTTAATAGTAGAAGCTTTAATTATCTTTAGAACAGTACTAAGTATAAACTTAAAGCAATCTAGTGAAGATCAGAGCGATTATAAGCAATCTTAAATGCTTAAAAATGGCATTAGTGAATAAAATAGTAGATGATAAAACTACTAAATCCTTTTGTTCTTCTGTTGCGCAAACTCCTATAAAAGCCTAAAAATGATGTAGGTTTATGAGAAAGTATCAAATAAAATATAAACTAAGAGTCTAGCAAACTAATAGTAGCATTATTTTATGGAAAAATAAGAGTGCTCACTAAAAAGAGATTCTATGATAGTGAAACTATGGATATAATAAAAATTCCATTATATGTAAGAAATTATTTAATTGGCATGTTTAAATCTTAAGAAACTAAAAGAGATAAATTTAAACACTAAAAATATCTGAGTGGTTAAGTAGTTGGCGCTATAAAATAAAATTGATAGCTGCTAAAAATATTCTAATAAGAGATTGTAAGGAATAGAAAATAGCTCTATAAATGAATAAGTTCTAGATAAGATATTAATACATTAATCTCTAATTTTTGTAATTTAATTTTAGAAAAGCAAACATAGAAGCTTAGTGCAGATAAATGAATAATTTAGACTTAAGTTAAACTTAAAATACATCTGAAGAAAGTTACAGGATTAGCAAAGAATTAGTATATTATTTATAAAATTTGAAAAGTTTAAATATATTTGATTTTTAAGTGAGTATAGAATAAGCTGCGTAGATAAATTAAAAATAAAAAGATAAATATTTAAGTAAAAAATACATAAGAGATTGTTAGATAAACATAAATTTAGAGGAAATCTAATATGAATTAAAATAATAGTTTAAGTTCACAATTATTATAATTCTTAGTATATTGATTTATCAAATGATTTTAATTTAAGATACAACTGCTTGTCTATTAGTGGACCAGTTAGTTTATAATATTTGCTTGAAGTAATGTTTATAGAAATAATGGTTATACTTATAATCTTTACTAAGGTAGTTAAAAATCTATTTAAAAGCCTTTACTAGTAAATCTATTAATGGTGATATCACGTTAATTTTTTATTAAACTAAAATGGTTTTATTTATTTTATTCAGAAGCTCAGTCATAACTCCTAAAATATAGTTTTTAAATACTAATAATTACTGGTGGTATGTATGGGAACAGACAGTTGATAAACGGATATAAGCCGTCAAGAGAGATTCATCACTATGGACTGCCTTTTGCCAAGACCCTACCAATGATAATAAACCGAATAATTTAATTTTACTTTGAGTAAGGAGACTACATTCTTACTAGTGACCTGTATCTAGGTATATACGAAGCCCTACTGATGAAGTTACCAAATTTAATCTATTGATGTTAGGTTAATTAATTTATTGATAGTAAATATTTCTCATTATCCTTTATTAATTACAAACAAATGTAATCTTTGCTTCTCTTTATTCATCTATCGCTAAATTAATATTGTTTTATTCTCAAGCTTACAATTGTAGAAATATAACAATTATTGAGTTACATAAATTTGAAATTAAGTAACTAAATATAAAGTTTAAGATTGTACTGCTATTAAACTTATTTTATTTTAAAGTACCATATTAATAAAATTATATGCTTCGTAATTGCAGAAGTAAGATTATTCTATATAATGAGAAGATATCCATTCCAATAAATTTTAAGATTTATCATGTTATCTAAACATACTTTAATTATTACAAGCATTCTTTAAATATCACCCCTACTATCTGTCTGTCTTCTTCGTTAATTTGATACTGAAATATACCAATTAAATTCCCATATACAAATAAAAATCTCAAATATTTATAATCAATTAGCTAAACTTATTCTACCAAAAATAATCAACAAAGCAACGCTGCCCTAGATTATTCATCAGCAAAAAGATATTTATTCCAATGTTATTTTACTGACTATCCATAGAAAAAATAGAATCAAGTGAAATAATTAAAAAGACATTTAAATCCACTTTTAAATATATTTCAGTTTAGATAGCAAGAGAAATAACAAAATTATCTTTTCCACGTAACTTCAAAGGGAAGAAAGCGAGATAAACAGCTCAAATCTTAAATTTATTAATTTTAGATGATCAATATAAAACTAGATTAAGCTATCGATATCTAATAAAAAAGTAAAAGAAAAGTTCTAGAAAAGTATATTAGAAATAAAATAAAAGATTAACAGATAAAATCTAGATAAACTAAACTTAAAGAGCATAAAAATTCATTTTTATATAATTATCACGAAGAAAAATGGAAAATTTCTTGCAATAAGTCTCTTCTTAAAAGGATTCATCTTATTCAAAATATGATTAATAAAAAGTACTTTAAGAACTTCAAGTTATGCAATTAGAAAATTTAAAACTCCTAAGAACAGTATAAGAACTAGAAAGAAAAATAGAATATCTGATGACTAACTCACAAGAGAAAAACATTGAAAATAAACAGTCAGGGAATATAAGAATATAAAAATTAGAAGAAAAATTAAACCAATTTGCAGAATTAACTGAAAGCATATTCTTACAAAAAATATAAGTGTATGATCCGATGGATGTTGAGCAACAGCCCACAACAACTTTCATTCCATATTGGAAAATAATGTGATGCTTGTACTGCAAGCGACTAGGGCCCAAAGTAAGAAGCTTTCTAATTTTAATAAAAATGAAAGAAAATAATAAAAAGCAAATGGGAAAATATTTTCAGGATCTATCGCAATTGAGAAGGTAAACTGTTTAGAAAAAAAAACTACAACTAAAGAATAAAGCTCCTTAAATCTAATAGGCGGTTAACGAATTCAATAAAAAGTGACTGGAATTCAACCTATCGGAAAAAATTAGAAATAAAATCTAAAAATTACCAAGACTTATGATAGACAAAATCTGTTTAGATTTTAAGTTGATATTTATACCTAACTTTAAACTTAAAAGTGATTAGCCTAAAAATGGCTGACCCACTATAATCAATTATTTATATTTATTTATTAATAAAAGTTGTAAGGTATAACATTCAAAAGTATGTCATGCGACTGATTGGTATTATATTCAAGAGTGTGGAAAACATTTATAAAAGTTCGAAAACGTAGATTTTATTGGGCTTTCATCTTTGGTGACTGAACGATAGATTCTATATTAGTAAAACTTTATATAAGGGGATTCAATTTCCATCACTCGATAAAAAATGTTTATAGTCTGCTGAGTGATAAGGATACCTACAGTTAATATCTGGTGAAATGTAAACTTAAGATTCAATCATCTTTACCTAATTATGTTAAGCAATTAATTTAAAGTACTCTTAAAATATGATTATAAAGATTAACTTTAGCCTAAGAAAAATAAATAAATTGGTATTAATTTTGATAAAATGGATATAATTAAATAAATGATTATTTCTACTTAGCAAAATTAAGTTAAAATAATAAGTAGAAACTAAGAAAAATAAGATAGATTTAATCTAATTTAAAAATAGTAGGATAAATGCTTTATTTAAACTAAATATAACAAACATTAAATCTTAAATAGTATAAAAGAGAATAAAAAGTTAACCATTTAAACTATTTTAGATTTATATAGCTAAAGTTAAATTTTTTTAAGCTTTATAAATTTTTATTTCCAGCAAGCAAAATCTCACTCAAATTAATGTCTTAATTATATAATTTGGAGATTAAGCTACAATATAAAATATTAACATACTTATTGCTAAGTCAAAAAAATTAAAGAAATTAAGGTTTATATTATTTTCCCTAAAATAACCTTTTAGAAATAAAGTTAAAAATAAATCTATAAAAGCAATAATAAATTTAGATAGGTTAAGCTTATAAAATAATATATTAATGAAAAATAAATAAATTTAATTTGTTTTAGCTATTTAAAATTAGTTTGTTAAAGAATGTTTACATTATAATTATTTAAATTTTAGCTTAAATAAAATAAACTTATAATGGAGGAAAATTAAGAAATCGATCTCACTGATTTAAGATATCAAGTTAGACTTGGTATTCTTCAAGAGTGACCTTCTGGATACTTATAAATAAATGAAGCAAAAAAAATTATCTAAGAAAATTAAGGAAAAGTATATGAAAGCTAAATTTGTGGTTAATCAGTTGCTATAAAAGCTATAGAAAATTTAGAAGAAATTTAAAAATCATTAGAAGGTATTAGGAATCATGGAATTTTAAATCATCCTAATATTCTAATTTTAAAAGGATTCAGTTTTCATTAAAACAAATTATATTTTGTTTCTCCTTTTTAGAGTAAAGGATCCTTAGAAAATTGCATACATGAGATAAACTAAATTTAAGATGCTTAAGAAAAAGAAAAATTAATCCTTGGTATATTGATTGATATAGCTAAAGGTATCTAATGCCTTCATTCTAAAATGATAATTCATAGAGATTTAAAGACTGGAAATATTTTATTAGATAGTTATTTTAATGCTAAAATTGGAGATTTAGATTATTCGGTGAAACAAGGTTTTGATAGTCCCTTTACAGTTATAACTGAAAATTATTCTGCTCCTGAATTAAATTTGAACCCTCCTTAAGTTTCTGAAAAAAATGATATTTATAGCTTTGGAAAAATAGCCTATAACTTATTTGGCAATGTAATATCATAAGATTATATCATTTTAGTAGATTGTATAAAAGAAAATCCTGAATAAAGACCTTCAGCAGATTAAATTTTAGATAAATTAAATAATATAAAATAAAAAAAATTTAAATAAGGTTACACTATTTCTTAGCTAGAAAATAAAAAGGAAAAAGATACAAGTAATAAACTTAATAACTTTATCTACTACTTTATATAATTTTTATTTATTTTATATTTCATACTGGTTATATCTTATATATGATTAGATAAAAAAATTATTTTCAAATATGATAACAATTGAGAAACAGTATGAAATTAAACAATTTAGCAAAAGATCTTTGATAATGAACTTGATTATACTTTAGTATTCTTCGAATATCATTGGGATAACTAATATTTATAAACTTTCTATAACTCTCTTGAAGTTAATATAAAAACCTTTTGGAAACCAGAGTTATATTAAAATAAGTCAGAAATACCATAGTGACTACAAATATTTCAAAAGTAAAAAGTGTGATATGAGAATATAAAATAAGATGAGAGAGAATATAATGAAGCAAAGCAAAATTATAAGAAATTAGAAAAAGTATACACAATTACTATAAGCTTGATTTGTGCTAAGTTTATAAAGGTGAGGATTAAATAAATTGCATCCTTAAAGATTTTTTACTAAATTTTATAAGTTATGGAAAAAATTAACTAACTTTACAATATAATTTCCTTAAGAATATTAATATAACTAATTGGAAATTTTAAACGATCTTTACAAACCATTTGTAGGTATAAAAAATTACGAAGAAGTTCGGTGAAGAGAATCTCTTGAATTTCCTATTTTATTCTATAAATGAATGATTTATTTACATTAAAATAAGTTTATAGGAGTCAATCGATGCGAATAATTTTGGTCTCCTTTTGGTGGCCCTTTTTATTACATCGAAACCTCACTTTTTTATTACAAGGACAATATAAAATTGGCAATGATGCGTAAATGGATCAAAAGACACAAAGAAATGCTGCAGTTCTATTTTGATTTTGAACAGTTTCAGAAAAGAAGTGATTAAAAATCTTAAAAGTTGATTAAATGAATACTTAATAAATATAACTATTATTTAGGCTTTAATGATTAATTTTATAATTAAATACTATATATAAATTCTTTTTAATATTACTCTTATAAATTAACTCAAACTAAATTATAAAATTATCTATCTTCTATCAAGTTTTTACTTACTAAATGAAGAGATTATTTCATATGCGTTATGCTAAATAAATATTTAAGTTAACTCATCTTTACTAAGCTAGTTAAAATTAAATTGTAATCTAATTATTTTGTTTGTTAATTGAATAAAGCCATCTCAGTCTTTTATTTTATTGTTAACTTTTTGATATAAAGGCTGAAAAAAAGCAACAAATAAACTAATTTAGCAATCAAATTTTTACTAAAGCTAGATATTTACCTTATTAAATTTCATAAAAATATCTTCTAGGTTTTAATATTTGACTATTTTAAAATATTATTAGCTAGATTATTTATTAAAAGGCAATTAGTATATCTAAGTATCTTTACATAGAATTTTTCTTCTTAGGTAATTATAATATATTTCAAATATAACTTTACAATTTACCTAATAATTATTAATAATTAAATTCGTTATACTTTGGCTTGACTCATTATAATAAAAATTTGCTTATCTCTTATCTTCTTAAGATTTAGACTTCGAGTAACTCAAATTTTTTCTTTGATAATAGAAGCTGACTCAATCATAGATTTCCTGATAAATATTTAACCTAGCAAATATTTCCAAATAAATAATAAATAAATAAATTTGATTATAGAGCACGTAGCACCTCGTTGATGCGCAGCTCTTTCTATACTTCAAAATATGTCCATTTCTTCAAGTAAACCTTCAGGTAATAGAAATTCAGCTCTTATTAATTAAATATCTTCTCCATTTTTCTCAACATTATCTCTTATTCTTCTGTCTTCTACATATCTACGCTTTATTAGATCTTTATTGCAAGTTTCCTTTATTTTTCTTACATATCTTGCTAATATTTGTTTCTAATTATTTTCTACTTAATCAAGTTTTTATAAGTTCATAAAAAATATCCTTTTCCTGCTCCATGGTATTTTCTTTTTCATTCAATTTTCTTTTCTATTTATCCTTTTTTCTAATATATATTTTATATAATATTTTATTATCAAGTCAGCTTTAGATCTTTTTAACTCTTCTTAGGTTCTAATAAATTTCTCGAATTTGGCCGTACTTCATATTATATGAAATAGTTCCATTCCTTATCTCTCTACTCATATTGCTTTGAGATTTCATATGCATATTTATCTTCCTGCTTTGTATTCTTGCTATTCTGCTATAGTAAGCCTTTTATTTTCTAAAAATCATTGCAGATAGGATATTGGCTTGTCACAACTAGATGTCTTTCTTTTAAACAATCCTAGTCCCCATTATATATCGTTCCTATTCTAAATATGTAGCATATTTCTTCTTTTCTGTTCTATTGTAATTCCGAAGTTGAGTGGTCCTACTATATATTCATCAAATAATGTCTTTCTTTACTGTTATATTGCTATCATTTACTCCTTCTATATATTCTACATATAATCTATATTCACATATTACACCAATAATGCTTTTCTTTTTTCACCTATTATTACCATCGTTTACAAATATTTCTTTTTCCTCAATTTTTAATTAAAAAATGTTTTCGTGCAATATAATTAAATATAATTTTCTCTTCTTTACTTAGATTTAACATTAATCCGTCTGCCTTTTTTTCTTAGTTACCTAGTAATCTACCTCTTAATCTCAACGTTTTTTGTCATAGGTAATTATTAAATTTTATAACTACAGTTTATGTTCTAACATATCATTTTACACTTAAAAAAAGGCATTTATGATGTTCGTAAGGATCTTATCTACATTATTTCTATTTGTTCCATTACTTATTTTCCTTCAAATTATTCGCAATATGGAATCACTTCTGTTCCATAACTGAAAATTGAGTTTGCGAAAGTTTTAATCATTATTCCTGAGTTATACGGTATTAATCCCTTATTCATTGTTATTTTCCCCAGTTACATGTTTACATCTTTTATGCTTTTCTAGCATATTCCTCATGTTTTTTTCAAAAATGATGTTCTTTTCTATTATATGACTAGGTTCTAAAAGGTCGTTACTCTTTTGATCCTTAAATTTCCCACCTCAATAATATTTCTATATTTTTTCATTTACTTTTTTCTACTACTTTTCATATCATTTTTTTATAATCTGCAATTTCTAATTTGTTCTTTTCTGCCCATGGGGTTAAATTTTCGATTACTTCCTCTAATTATTCCCATTCACTTATTAAGGTTAGGTCATCTGCTTATGCAAAACATCCTGCATATATTTCTTTATAAGGCATCCCTCTTCGTTTTTATAGTCTATCATAATTCCTAGCTTTTAATCTTCCAATCTTTGAAGAAATCTTGCTCTTATCAAGTTAAACAGTCTCAGCAACGTTATACTTCCCTATTTTAGCCATTTATTTTTCGCAAATGATTTTGCTATTTAATCATTGATTTTCAGGAAAAAAATGGTAGAAGGGTTCAAGAAAGGCTTTTATACCACCTCCTAAAAAGGGGAGAGAAAGTAAGAACCCTCATCTCTAACTAACACGTCTTCTTCCTAGAAATAATCTTCTTCTCAAAACCTTCAAGAATAATAGACTCAACTAGGAACTTCCAGATCAACTTAAAAGATGGGATAAAAGCGCCAAAAGGCTACATCGATGACACCAACTGAAGAGGAAGTACCTAGAAAGGTGCTGGAGACGCAAGAAGCAGCAGCCATGCGAGAGTTTTCGATGCCACAGTTCCAGGAAGAACAGGCATAAATTTTAGTCGCATTCTCTGACCTGAAGGAGGAAGTAAAGAAGCTACGATTAGAGAATAGAGCTATAAAAAATCAAGTTACTGAGCTCAAGGAATGGAAAGAAAGCTTCTGGGAAGTCTACGATCGAGAGTAAAACACTTTCTTCAGGGAAATGGGATTGCTACAGCAGAGAACAACTGTGCTTGAAGAGAACAGCAAGTAGCAACAGTAGACAATTCAAGATCCAATGGACATAGAAGGAGCTATTAATTTACCGAGGAGTCCAGACAAGAAATGAATTAGGAATAAACCAAGATATTTTGTATGCAAACAAACTGGACATAAATATAGACAATCTTAGAAATTGAAATTAATTAAATAATAGTACTGGAATAGAAAATAATAAGAAAAATAATAGTACTAATATTAGGATAAGATTAGACGAGAATTCTGTAACTAATTTTATCCGTCAGGAGGTCAAATCTATAAACCGAAGTGGTATACAATCTAAGGCGACTGAAGAAAGAGTCCTGAAGGGAGCTGGTTCCAGCCAGGTTATCAAACTGGTCCTGTGAACACGAGGTTGAAAGTCCTCCAAGTTCACTAAACTCCAATTTAAACTTTTTAATTTAATTAATTTATTCATTGATTTTCAGTTTATCTCTTCTTCTCAATAGAAATTTGCTAAAAGTTTAATTATCTATTCCAGTATTTTTAGATCGTTTAGGATTTATTATATAAAAAATAATTTAAATAGGGTGGAAAGTCCTTTCCTTCGGATACTGCTTGGAGGCCCAGTAAGGCAACAAAAAAATGAGCTCGGACGGAGAATAAATTGGAGGAAGAGAAACTAATAACAAGAGAAGGAAGATGTGACAAGCTGGAGAATTCTGAATACCAGGAGTAAACTTTCTTCATCATAGGTCGGGGAAATGTACCCGTAATCGCATATTGCATCCTATGCTTTGGAAGGAGAAATTGCAGGGACGTACTGAAGGAAGAGAAAACAAGGATAGAGAGACATAAAAAAATTTTAAACATTAAATAAAATTAATTTAAAGAACTGCACACCAACGAGAGTGCTACGTGCTCTAAAATCCAATTTATTTATTTATATATCTTTTCTTTGCCCTGAGTCATAAGCTTTCTTAATATTTTTGAATATTATATTATGTATTGTTGTTTCATCTCCTAAGGTATTACTCCCTCTTAAATCATCTTAGCTATCATTTTGCAAGTTATTTCCATTAGATTTTCCCACTTACTAAAATTTTTTCTATTTATATTTAGCAGGTCCAGCTACTTTTTATTTCGTTAATTAGTTAATGCTTTCTCAAATTTCATATTATTTATTTGTCTCTTATTCAAGAATTTGTTAGTAACGTATTATCACCATCTTCATATAAATACTATCATTCATCCCTGAAAGTCTTAAATTCTTCTTTTCTTCTTTTGATAAAGTTACTCTTTTAATTATATTTTTATATAGCAGGTATTTTAATTTCTTCCACATTTCTGTCAGATTTCCTTTATTTATATTATCTATAAATAGGTTAAGTTAGTTTATTTTTTTCTTGATTAAATATATTCTTGTCTTGTTCTTTGGTATTCTCTATATTTCTCGTTTTATTGATTTTCGTTTATTTTAATTGTTTGCTGCATTTTCCGAAAATTTTATACGCTATTTTGTTGTTTCTGAGTACTTATATATCTTAAAATTTATGTTTTAATTGCTCCATATACCATTTAAACTCTTTTTTATATTTTTTCTTTCATCATTTATAAGTTTATGTACCGTTTAGGCTATTAATTTCTTCTTCTTTGACATTTTCTTGTAGAAATCTTACAAATTATTCTCAATCTCTTTTTATTTAATAGTGGGTAACCTATTTTTGTTATCTTTTTGGTTTTCTAATCTCTTTAATAATCTTTCCTATATAATGCCAGGCCTATGGTCCGCTTTTACGTATGAGTAATAAAATCACCTTTAGTACCTTTTCTCCCATTATTTCCCCAATTACAAAGTAATCTGTTTTATATTCATAGCTTTAGTGAACAAAAGTACCTATTTCAGTTGGGTCTCGCATATTAAATTATTCTGTTCACTTAACTATAGTATTCTTTCCAGCTGAGTTTGTTTTCTTTGGTAACCATTTCTCTATATGCACACTTCAATTTCCTATGATCATTAAATTAAGTCCTTTTTCTGTTTCTTAATTTTTAAATTAATTCCCTAAATTGTAGAATGGTTCATGTTACTCGATGTCATTTGCAACAAGCGTATATAAATTTATTAATGCCAGTTGTTTTATTATTTCAACGACAATTAGTCTCGTCTCCAAAAAACATAATTTGATTCACTTCATTTTATGTTTCCCTAATCTTATTACATATGTCATTTCTAATATAGAATGCTACTCCTTTCCCTTTTTTGATCCCACATTAATTAAGCTTTTATATCCTGCTATACTGCACATATCTTTTTAGTCTTCAATCTATATCTCTTATATTACCATTATGTGGATATTTTTTTGGGGTCATAAATTTAGCTAGCACCTCTTTTGTGCTTCTAACTCCCTTAAATCTGCTGTTCCTATTTTTATGTCCTTTTCTTATTCTTACTTTTCTTTTCCACCCATCCTCTCTTCTTCCTCTTCACCATTTCTTCTTTTTATTCATCTTCCTTCTCCATCTTTCCTTCTTCTTATCTGTCATTCTATGCTTCCATAATTTTTTATTATTAATTCTATTCCCTTTTTATCTTTTCCACTTATTATAAACTTTTTCCTTTTTCTTACCTATCCTATCCTTTTCTTCTTTTTTTGCCTTTTCTTATAAATAGCTGTTGGGCTATTGTTAATTTTTGTTTTTTGGTTTCTTAGCATAGTAAATTCTAATTAAAACTTGATTCAGTTTTCTTCTTACTTCTCCCTTTTACCTTGTATCTTATTCTTTTTCTATTTGAGCTTGCGCTATTTCCTTTTGCTTTTTTTCTTTATTTAAGCTTTTCCTAACATACTCCATTATGCTATTTTGCTTGATTCTTATTTCTTCTGTTAGGGTTTAGCGTTTTTACCATCACTAATCATATCCTTTTCTCTTATTTGTTTTATATTATATCTTATTATATAGTTGATTGCTTTCTATATTATTTAATTCTTTGAATATTTCTCTATTCCTCTACCTTACTTATGTCTAATTCCATTTTGAATAAAATAATTCTTATTTATTCTTTAGCATACAAATTTTTTATTTCTTAATTGTTCAGTTGCTTTAATTATTTTTCTATTCTCCTAATTTTATTTACTTCTCTTCTCTCTTGCTTCCTCTATAATCATTTATTCTCTTTCTTTAATTATATTATTATTTGCTTGATTTTTCTTTAAATCTGGTTTGTTTATTGATAATTTAACTTCTGCTTCAAACATCTCTAATTCTTTTGTATGCAATTTTTTCCTTTTTGCTGCTTCCACCCTTCTGCATTGTTGGTCTGTGTGCCCTTTCAATTTGCAAAGGTAGCAAATAAAATTTACTGGATGTTGTATTCTCATTTATTTCCGTTCAGGTCTATTACTTCTGATATCCTCTTTATTTCGTCTATACCTTTAAATCTAGGTACACTAAACTGCTACTTGTTAGTATTATAGTGTTTGAGTATGTATGCTGTACCTCTCCTCAGAATTTTCCATATTACATTATTTTTTCCATTACTTCCTTCATGTTTGATTATTCGTTTATTATGAAGTAAACTGGTTAGTTATAAATGTCAAAGTATTTTAAATAGTATCTTACTTAGAAATTCTAACGCCTTAGATTGTTCATTCCCTGAATTACGCGAATTGCTAGTATCTTTCTTCATTTTTGAAGAATAAATATACTATTCCACTTTGCTTAACAATAAATTTGGCTACTACATGTCCGTACTTGCTCCATTTATGTCTCCTAAACACTGTTATAACTTCTTATTCTATAATCTTTTTCTCTACTGAATCATTTTTTTCCAGATGGTGGTTAAAATAAACTACATCAACCATATCTGATAGATCATCATAGGTGTTTTCTAGACACTAATCAATTAGTTTCAGGGACGTTGATTGAAATAAGTCATTCATTCTTTTGTTAAATTATTGCTTGGATTGAGTATTTTTTACCACTTTGATCCTTTCTTATTTTATGCTCCTCCTTTTAGTGAAGTCTGTCCAATCACAGATATATTGTATTTTTTTTCGTGTTGAGCATATTATTATTTCATGTTAATTCAATCAGTGAATTTATTTCTTTGTTGTCTGTGTGCTTGTGTTATGAGTCTGGTTTCCATTCATAATAAATAAGTTTGAACTTGTTAAAAAGAAGATATGGTAATAGAAAGTGCTTCAGATTTTCTCTTAATCTAAGGAGGCAATATAAAAACCATTCTTGAAGCTAGCATTTTTTAATATATATAATAGTTTAAATTAATAATTAGTTTATTAATTCTAGATACCACCATTCTCAAACGAAGGATCATAAAACTACTTTTAAAATTTGTAATTTTAATTTGATTTAAAAATAATGAAGTAAAAGCTTTAAATAAATGATAAAAGTTAAATTTATTTATTTAAAGCATTTAATTAAATATGAGCAAGTCATTCAAAATAGTATTTTCTAAAATTAATTTAGATTAAATTAGCAGCATTAAAATTAAAAAAATACTAGTTATTTATTTAAAATTATATGCTTATAGATAATTTTAATAACATCAGAGTTATTCTGCTTTTATTATTTTAATTATCTTCATTCATTTAATTTATTTTACTAATTTTAATTTCTGCCTTTTAATTTAATATTTTCTTAAAATATTTAAATTTTATTAATCTCTTTTATTTTCTTTTGCTTAGATAACCTTCATAAATTATTTTCTGACTATAAAAAAATTAATTTTATAAAGTATGTAATAGATGAAAAGGAGATAAATTAGTTGTTTTAATTTAAAATAATTACTTAATTAAACTTTATTGCTATAATGATGATAATCTTTATCTTCAAAGAAGATAAATTTTTATATCTTTTAATTCTAGATTGTAAGTTTACTTATATGTATTATACTTGAAAGCAAAAGGCTAATGCTCTTATTAAATAAATAGTTATTTTTATTTTGCTAATATTTTAAAAGCATTTAGACTTAAAATTAATTAATGCATATTAGATGCTATTTACATTAATACTTTTTTATTAAATCTCAAAGCTTAGAATTATCACTTTCCTTTCATTTTTCTTTCTTTTAATATTTTCGAAACAAATATAAGAATATCAAATACCTTAAATATAATATCATGTAATCATATCTATAAACTTTATAATTCAACATGTAGATTTTCAACTTCACTTATTAAGAATCAACCAAGTTATGAGGATATATTTATTAATAATAACTTGCCATATACTATCTTTAAACCTAAACTATTTGTTGAAAGTTTGTTTTTACATGATAAGTCCATATAATTTATTAACTATATTAATAAATCTTTCTAACTAACTAAATTTGCTTTATTTTTTTAGCTTCTATCAAGATTAAATATGAGTAGAGCTTAGTTTTCTCTAAATATTTCTACTAGTTTACCTAATAGGTTTAATTTCCTTTTAGTATCTTTATTATCTACCTTATTTTTTTTGCTGAAGATTAAGTTAGATGTTAGTTTAAATAAATTAAAACTTTTAAATAACTAAATATAATCTCAAGCTTATTTAATCTAAAGTCAATTTACCTTTTATTATTATTATTAAAATAGTTAAGTTAAAGGAAATTTTCGAGGATTTTCTTCTCTTCATGCCATTCCAGATTGCTCCGGGATTAAAAAAAGGTTTATAAGTCTCTACTTCTCTCCCACCTATTTATTCTTGTTGTCTCTAACTATGTCTTCCGTTCAGCAAAGGTTTCTTCCTATAAATATTTCCAAGCTAGTTCATGAATAGTCTCTCTAATTTTCCTTTGTTATACTTGTCTCATTTCTTTTGCTACGCTTGCTATTTCTTTTATTTTCTCCAATATGGTTCTTAAAGTTTAGGAATTATTCACATCTTCTTCATAGGTATTTCTCTGAATTACAATAGTAACACCTTTTAACTACTTTGATTGGCTTAGTCTTCTTCTTCTTGTCAATTACCTCTATCAGCGTTGGATCACCTCTTCGCTCATTAAATTTCATTTGCTGTTGCAGCTTCTCTTCTATTTCTCCAAGCTTGTTGCCCAGCTCCGTCTGTTTCTATTGCTAATTTTAGGATTAGCAGTTCTGACTCTATGATATGTTCCAAAATACACTTAATTCCCTTTTTTAGGACATAATTTTGACTCGATTTCATCTTGCTTGTTCATATTCTCCATTAGCTTGTCGTTGTCCTTCTTTAGTTTCTTGACATCTTCCTAGAGGTTTAGTACAACTTGGATGAGCTGTTCCATGCTCATCTGGCCAGAAGGATTAAATTCCGACACCTCCTGATGTAAAGCAGACTTTGTCTGCTTTCTAGGCTTCTCTAGTGAAGTTGGTGTTTCAGTATGCTTGCTTTTCTGAGCCTTCTTCTGTTCCTCTTGTTAAATTCCAGGTTGTTAATATTAAGAAAAAGGTTAAAGTTGTGAAGAAGACGACTGCCAAGAAGTGGTTTCTTGGTTCCTCCCTTCCTTTTTGGCTTGGGAAGAGATGGTATAGAAGCCTTTGTTGAAAGGTTGGAGCATTTTTTGATGGAATAGAGTTTTTAAATTAATATGAATAGTAAGTTTGTTAATCTCTTGAAAGATGAAATATTAGTTATTTTAGACTAGTTGAATTGATTACTAACTATTAATGAATTATATTTAAAATATTTGTATATAACTTATATTTAAGAATTAAAATGCTCTTAGTACTTAGTATTTATAAGTAATTTTATTAGCAGCTTTTACTAATTATTTTATATTTATTTTGACTGTTGTTTATATAAAATCGTATTTTGGATGACTAAATAATTTAAATAACAAAGAGTTAGTTTATTATTTAATTAGTAATATAAACAGTTTAATATCATTTCTCAAATCTCATCCTTATGCAACTCTTCAAAATCAAAATCAAACTGAACCATTTCTTTGTGCTCTTGTAACCAGATATTTGATAATTCTTTCCAAATAAAAGGACTTTTGTAGAAATCATTTTATTCATATGATAGTATAGGCCCTCCTACTGGAGAATAAATAAGATGATATTTACTTGTTCATAAATATTTATTTCTATCTTTATTTATTAGTCATTTATGCCTAAAAAAGTAAAAACAAGAAGCATTAAAGCATTCAGTTTTTTAATAAGCTTTACCATCTTTCTTTAAAAACTGAAAAACGTCATTTATTATC
This sequence comes from Loxodes magnus, assembly GCA_946699065.1. Taxonomy (NCBI): domain Eukaryota; phylum Ciliophora; class Karyorelictea; order Loxodida; family Loxodidae; genus Loxodes; species Loxodes magnus. Next base: position 205,997 of record CAMPDV010000568.1, on the reverse strand, counting down.
TCTAATTATCCGAATTCCTTAAATTCAGGAAATTTTGCGGTTTAATTAGTATAAAAATGTCATAATAAACACTATTTTTTAAATTAATTTTTTTCTATTTCCACTTACTTGTCACTTTCAACTGTTACTATTTACTTTTGATAGTATTTAATTCTTTTCTTTATTTCTTTCAACTTTTGCTTAACTTCCTACTTCAACTAAGCATTTTATTTCATTAGATCAAATTTTTCTTTCTATTTCCTAAATACTTAAAGTCATTATGGCACTTCTGACTGATTTTTAAAGTCTTATTTCCAATAGAACTTAATCTTCATTTCTAGAGATATTGGCCAATCTTATAAAATGAAATTATCGTATTTATTTTCTAAGAAAGCAATATTAACTTCACTTTCATTGTGAAGAATTCTGTTTTTTTAGATATGGTCTCAGATTTTGAATTCCTGGAACTCTTTTCCGTTATTTCATATAGCTTACGTAACTATAAGCAAGAGTAAAACAAACCAAATAATTATCTAGTAAAAACAGAAACTTATAACTGGATCTTATTCTCCTTAACTATACCTTTTTAAATTTAAGTTATTTTAGTTTTATCTGCTTTAATTTTCCTAATTTTGATGTATTTAATTTTTTAATTCTTCTAACTTATTTACAATTTCATTTATTGAAGGCCTCAAATCTTAGTTTTGTTAAGTACAATTTACTAAGAAGTAATAATCTTTTTTTATTATCAAATAAGAAATATCCTATTTTTCCAAAGCTATAAATATCGTTTTTTCAGAAAATTAAGGAGGATTAAAATCTAACTCAGGAACATGATAATTTTCAGTTATAACTGTAAAAGAGCTATCTTAGTCAAATTTTACTGAATAATCTAAATCTCCAATTTTAGTATTAAAATAACTATCTAATAAAATGTTTCCAGGCTTTAAATCTCTATGAATTATCATTTTAGAATGAAGGTATTAGATACCTTTAGCTATATCAATCAATATATTTAGAATTATTTTTTCTTTTTCTTAGGCATTTATTATTTGTTTTATTGACGCAATTTTGCAACAATCCTTTACTTTAAAAAGGAGAAACTAAATATAATTAATTTTAATGGAAGCTGAATCCTTGTAAAATTAGAATATTAGGATGATTTAAAATTCCTTTATTTCTGATACCTTCTAATGATTAACTAATATCTTTTTTACTTTCTAAAACTTTTATAGCTCTGGTTAACCGCTATAATCAATAAACTCATATAATCTTCATTAATAAAAAATCATCTGCTCAAGCTTTAGTAACAAATAAATTTTCACATATTTTAAAGCCAAATCGTTTTTAATAAGTTTCTAAATACCTGATAAAAAGAAAATAGTTAGAACTGATCTATGGGAACTTTCTTACAATACTCCATTACTATAATTTTCTAGAAAATTAACCATCTAAAATGGAATCTTATATCAAGTTTGTGAAAAAATGATTCAAATCAATTTATTAGGGTAAGAGGTAGTTTAATTCTACTTAAATGAAGCAATAGCCTTCCGTAAATAGTTTCAAACACCTTTTCTATAGGCAACACATTTATTAAAATTTTCTGTCAGTATTTGCTTTACTTTTCAAAGTTTTTTCTATTTATTATCTTATTAAACTGCTTGCTATAATTTTCAATTAAAATTTTCATTTTTCCCCCTAATTATTATATATTTATTAAATCGCCATAGTTGTTCGAAGGTGAACAACAAGGGACGGCATCATCAGAGATTGGGGAGGCTAAGTACCCATAATCGACTTTATGTATTTCTCTGCTTTAACTTGGCCTCGAGACATCTGCTAGTTTGACCTTCGGCACTGACTTATTTTAATTTTTAATTCTGGAAATTAAAGGAAATTATTTTTGCGAGCTTTATTAGAGGTGGGGAATTTAAGTACCCATAATTGATACATGTCGTCCTTCTGCTTTGGTGATGCAATGAGACGCAGCCCTGCCATGTCCTTGAACCTCCAACAAGTATTAAAGATTACGAGTATTCTGAAATTATATCAGTATTGAACATTTTTATCAGTACTGAATAATTATACCAGTATTGAACAAGGTTTATCAGTATCTGATAGTTTTATCAGTAGCAAACATTCTTGTCGGTATGAAACATTTTTTAAAGAGCTGCGCACCAACGAGAGTGCTACGCGCTCTATAATCAAATTTATTTATTTATAATCCTTTTTTAAATGATTTTTTCCTCTTTTTTACTTATTTTTTATTCCTTTTTTCACTTAATTTATTAAAAAATAATAATTTTATTGATTTTATAGGTCCTTTTTTTTCCAGAAGCATAAACTTTTATCCTGTTTTATTTTATATCTTTTATTAAGTATATAAATTTTTATTAATCATTTTTAGAACTTAATGCTTATAATTAAATATCAGCTTAATAATTAAATTAAACCATCAAATTTATCATTTCTTCCTCACTCCTTTTTTCTAAATTTTCTTTGTCTATAATTAAAACACTTACCTCTACCTTCTGATTATTATTACTATCTACTGACCACAACCTCACCAGCCCATCATCAGATCCAGATGCCACCCATCTTTTGTCTTAACTAAATGCAATCGAATTCACACATGCTGTATGACTTTATAATGTTCTTATGCACTATCCTGTTTAAAACTCCCATATCTTAATCATCTTGTCTGCAGAACTAGATATGATATATTCATTGTCAACTGAGATACATACCGATAAAACTGTAGAAGAGTGTCCTGATAATGTCTTCTTACAAATTCCAGTAGTACAATCTCATATTTTTATTGTATCATCTCAACTTCCTGAGACTATTCACTTTTAATCACTTGAGATGAATACCGACCAAACCGAATTAGAGTGTCCTGATAACGTTTTCTCGCAAGTTCCGCTTTCCCATTCTCATATTTTTATTGTCTAATCACTACTTCCTGAAACTATTCACTTTAAATCACTTGAGATACATACTGATTCAACTGAATTGGAGTGTCCTGATAACGTCTTCTTACAACTTCTACTTTCACATTCCCATATTTTTATTGTATCATCTTTGCTTCCTGAAACAATTCACTTAAAATCAAATGAAATACATACTGATAAAACAGACTTAGAATGGCCTGAAAATATGAAATCTATAAAGATATTTAAATTTTACCTTTGCTATTCATGAAATTGAATGGAATTTATTCACAATTATCTGTTAGGATATTAGATTCTTCCAAGGGGATTTACTCATTTATTTAAGATTTATGAATTTTTTATCTGATTCCAACATTAGCCTGATTCCCCTTAATCTCTCTCAAAGCTACTTGAAATCCTTTTATTACCTCCTCTATTGTCATTCTCTAATCTGAATCCAAGCCCAACATCCAACTATCAAATCTTAAAATTCTTAAGGACAATCTTTTGGTAATTACTCTCTTTCACCCTCAAGCACTCCCTTTTCTATAAAATATTACTATGCTTCAGTAAATGGTAATTATCTCGAGACTATCTCCCAATAGATAATTCCCAGGGCATATATATCTGATTACTTACTGTATTTAGGCCTTAAATTCAACAATTCAGGAGCCATCCAACGTATATTCCCTACTTTTGATATTATCTCCCTTGATTTTGATTCCGTCTTAACTTTCGACAACCCAAAATCCGTTATCTTTGCTTTCAGATTCATATCAATCAAAATATTATCACTTTTTAAATCCCTATGTATTATATTCTTTTAGTGAATATGCTCCAATCCCAATGCTATGTCCAATCCTATCTAATATTTCTACTATCATGATAATTCGCACTCACTATGTAACAACTATAACAAACTTTATGGCATCAGCTCCATCACCAAACTTAAAGGTTATTTACAATAACCATATACTACTATCACATTCGGATGTCTCATCTTATGTGTTATCGATATCTCCTTCTCCATATCTTTTCTCGCCTATTAAGTTATATTTTAATTATACAACTCTTTTATTGCCACCTCTATACTTCCCATCCACATACCTTTATATATAATCCCAAAGCCACCCTTACCTATCTCGTTTATTTTTACCAACTAAGAAGCATTGATTATGTAATCCTTATCTATAGCCGAAACCATTATTTTATTTTTAGTAAAATTTGGACTGAATTATAATAATTTTAATCTATCAATAAGAAAATAATATTTATCGTTATTTTTTAATGATCTATGATTTAAAACTAAATTATAGTTAATTGTATGAAAAATAAACTATTAAAAAAATTTAAATATGCCCAAAGAGATGATGCAAAAGCTTATTTTGTTAAACTTTTAAACTAAATAATAATTTATTGGCATTTTAATTACATTCAGACTTAAATTATTATATATTTATTAAATCATTTATCAAATAAAATAATATTAGTTATTCAATATTTTACTAATAACTACATTGAAATATTGCTTTTGTATATTCACTATTTTATCGTATGAATTACCAAAATATTTTAATAGTAATCAGAGAAGATAATTTATTGGACTGATAATATTAAAATAATTCAATAGGACTAGCACCAGCACTTTGGGGCACTTGCTCTGAATTTTAAAATTTGCTTAGGAAAATATCTAAATAACGCATTTCTTAGAAATAAAATTTAATAGTTTCAATATATTAAGATACATGAGTCAAAAATTACAACTTGTCAATAGCTGACAAACAAAAGTATTATATTATATTATTATAATATATAAAATGGATGTCGACCCGTCAGCCAAACTAGTAGGCAATCTGGTGCAGTGTATACTACATTGCGAGTAATCTCGCACTAGATGTCACCACAGGGAAGGGTGGATAAGCTCAGTTGAGACATACCTAACTTACCCCGAGGGTTCTCTCTAGCAGTATGAAAGTTTGAATGACGGGCCTTCTAATTACCAACTTAATAACTATCTCTTATTTGGCCTTATTCAAGAAGACTGAAGCATTTGACTCAAGATTTTAGAATAAATTTTAATAAGAAGATTCCCCATTTAGAGAAGCTGACATAACTCATCGGACCTCTAGAATTTTAACAAGAAACATGAGAACATTTTCTTAATATTAAATATTAATATTGAAAGAACTGCGCACCAATGAAGTGCTACGCTCTCTATAATCATTTTTATTTATTTTATTTATATATATAAAATGGCTTCTAAGAAATAACAGAATTTAGAACTAAATATTTAAACAGGAAAATTCTCTAAAAAATAAAAATGAAAATTAGGTACAATGAGTGAAAGTGAGAAATATGATTGATATGACTAATATTAACCACTTGGAAATCCAGAACTAAAAAAATTTCCGACACATACTCAAATAGAAATATTATCTAAGTCATTAAAAGAGTTTATGTGTAAAAATAGATACCTCACTGATGAAGTAGAAAGAAAAACTAATAACGTCTTTACTTGAGAAACAATATTAATCATCATAAGAAATAGAAAACAAATTGGAACAAAGATTTCTTTAAATTTAATAATAAGGTCAGTTAACGCCATTTTCGATTTAACATAATTAATCAGATCCTATGGAAATAGAAAATGAAGCCTCAAATTAAAATAAACAGTAAACGTTTATTTAAAATAAGTAGTAAATTTAAATTAAATAAGTGTTACAGGAATAATAGTTTAAAAGAAGAATAAAATGCTACGTGTGCAATAAATAACACCAATAAAAATACTGCTACTAACTAAGCGAAATTTAAAGAAAGAATAAATAAGATATTTTTTAAAACTATTTAGGATATATCCAACATAAAGTCTAAAAGATTATAGAAAAAAATTCTTTAATTCAAATCTTAATCCTTGGATAAATAATTAGGAACGCTACGTGCAAGATTAAAACTATTTAGAATATTAAAGGATGGTGCACTAAAGAAGTGCTACACCGCCTAACTATGCCTAGTAAAAATTCAAGACAAACTAATGGAGACAAGCTGATAGAATAGGTCAGATGGCTGACTACTAAGGCTTTAACAAAGCTTTTTAACTTTTAACTTTTTTTATTATATATCATTTAAATATGGACGACAACCACTGTCGGTAGGGTTTTCAATCTTGGATGATGCTTATGATAAAGGTGGACGGGCCCTATGGGAGATGCTTAACTTATTCGGGGTACCGCTAGAGAGAAATTTCTACTGACGATAGACTCTTAGTCAAAAGCTCCTGGCTTTAGATATTATCTCTGCCCTTCCATGTTAACTAACAAGGTGGTAGATTCAAGAAGTAGAAGAAAAGACATAGAGGAGCTCCATTATTTTTGATTTACTATTCTGGAATCTAATTTCAAAGAATATGATTATTTAATCAAGATTAAAAAATTATAATTTACAAGATGTTCCCATTTGGAAATTACAGTGTCTCGAGATTGCGTCGCAAGAAATAATAGTCGTTAAGAGAACCCTTTTAGGTTTTTATTTAAACTAAATTCGTGACAATTTGTGGTCAACCTATCAATGGTGAAGCCACGTAAATTAATTCGTTCGTTCGTTCATTCATTAATAAATAAATAAATAAATAAATAAATAAGATTAGAAAGAGCGTAGCACCTCAATAGCGCGCAGCTCTTAATAAAGATTTTTAAAGTAAAAAAATTATTTTCTGAAATCTTCCACAGTGCTAGTATCCTTTGTGATTCTTTTCTTCTATGTTGTGCGATGAATGCTTCCTAAGAGATCTTAGTATCTAGCTTCTTTCATCAATAACGTTACTTGATGCCCTCTTTTGTTTTTTGTCTTCTTTATTGGCTCCTACCAAAATTCTTGTTCGGTTCTTCGTTCATGGATGCTTCCTGTCACGAGATCTTAAGTCAATCTCAGTTGGAGTATTGCTCCTCCCTATTTATTTATAAATAAAATAATAATAATAATAAACTATAAGAGTTTCAATATTTGAAATATTAAGAAATAATTGCATAATTATTTAAATAATCAGGCAAACTATGTTAAATTTAAAATTTTCTTCATTTTCAATCATGCCTCTCTTTCACTCTCTTCTCAATAAGGACTTGAGTAGCTCATTAAACCTAATTATGGGTTTCTTTTAATAGGATGTATTTCTTGTTCACTCTAGTCTTTAAAAATTAAAAATCTTCTTCTAAATAATTATAAATAGATTATTTTTATATACTTATCTACTTTAATAATCTTATTTTTTGTAAATTATTGATTAATATAGTATTAGTCTTATAATTAGTCTTCTATTATCGTTCCAGTAATTATTTTGTGTTTTTTAAAGTTCTTAAAAATATCTGTATAAAAATTACATTGGAAATGTGCTCAACTGCAAAAATTCCTATCTATATAAAAATTGTATTAAATTAAGATTTGATATATAGCTGATTCAGTTCATATTAAAAATTATAAGTGTAAGTCCTTATTTTATAGATTTAAATAGTTTCATGTGATAGATATCTATTGTATTTAGTGCATGTTATTAAGTGAAAAACATTTTAATTACTTTCAATTTAGCCAACAAATCTTTTTGCTGTTGACATGAATGTATTTCTTTAAAGGTATTCTTATAAGGATTTTTAGATTTAAATAGTGAGATGCTTATTAAACTCTTTGAAATCATAAGTTATTTAAATATTTAAATCCTATCTTTTCATTGCTTTATCTATATATTACTTGTAGGGAAGGTTAAATTTATTGCATTTTTTTAATAAAAAGGCTATATCTGAAATACGATTTTCTTAGCTGAATCGAGTTATTTTTCAGTCAAAATGCATAAATTTTTATGTCGTTGAGTGGATAAATGGAATTAAATTAGATCAGCAAAGCAAGCCTCATTAAAGGAAGGATAGAAGATTTGAAAGCTAATCTTGATATAAGTTTTGCTATCTAGTAATTTTTCTAATCATTTCTCTAATTCCTGACATTAAACTTCTAAATATTAAGTTTAAATCTAAATTCCTTTGTCTTTTTGTAAGGAAAAATAGTTTAAATAAGTTTATGATGAAATAGAGCAACTTAATTTAAAAATTAAGTAGATGCATCTTAAATAATTATTTATTGTTCCTTATTCTGTTATTCAAAAAATGTGTTATTTCTGAGATTCACTTTTATTTCAAATTTAATGTGCTTTAAAACTCAAGGTTTTTAGTTTTAACTTCTTTTACTGATAATTAAAAAATCATATTTATATTTAAATTTTTAGTCTCTTACTTAGTTCAAAATTAGAAATTAACTTTATAGACTTAATCAGCAAACTTCTTAAATAAATCAGTTTAATTACGATTTTCTTCAATATTTGCTTAGTTAATTTATACAGTTTATTCTTTATTTGTAGCATGATTTATATGCTATTTTGATTATAACTATAAATTATTTTAATAAATCTATTTTTTTAACTTTACAATTTATTCTGCATTTTTTTCTTATAGACTTTACAAAGAAAAGCTAGGTCCTTTCTCTATTTGTCTTGTAAGTAAATAAGTTAATTTAAATTACTTTAATCTGTTAATATTGGATTTGAAACTTTCAATTTAATTAAATATTAAATTTAAATGATAAAGTTTCTTTTTTCTAATTTTATATTTCTATTCTTTATTTTTTTATTTTTCTTATATATATAATTAATTAAAGTGGGCCTACCATCATTAAGTTAACCGTCTTTAAATGTTCAATGCTAATAAATAAATACCTCTTGGAGTCATAACATGTTGCATCTCTTCTAATTAGTCCATATAACTTTCATTACTAAACCGTTTGTGTAAAACAATGCACCTATATATCTTTCTTCAGCATAATATTCATTATCCACGTTTATTAATATTCCCATTCTCTTATACTTTAGATCATTTAGGAGTACATTTATAATTATATTGAATAATATTGGAGAAAAAGAGATTCCTTACTTGATTCCTTCCTCAAATTCAAATTTGTCTGATATTAAATTGTTTATTTTTAAATTTATATCTTCTTATCTATATAGTTCTTCCAATAGTATAATTATCTATTCAGGTGCTTCAACAATATTTAATATCTTTCAGATATCTTTTCTTGTTATGGATCAAAGTTTTTTTTTTAATGTCAAAAAATAAAAAAAGATGTTAGGATTCAAACCGGGATTTTTAGTGGCTCCAAAAAAGCACGAGTTAACGACATCCTAGAAAGGCTAAGACCAGGAACAGGGGATCAAAAAAGTCACCCATCAGATTGTGTCTTCCACCTCTAAAGAAAAGAAATCGGTTAAAGATATAATGTGTTCGGAGAAAAATCTTACCACATAGTAGTAAATAAGCTTTGATTAGCCGATTAAATTGGTGCTAGACTTCCAGAAAGAGGTCAAAAAGTTGAGGAAAGACAAGAAGAAGTTAATGGAAAAACTTAAGATTGTAGAGGAAATAAAATCAAGATTCTTGAACTAAGAAAAAACCCTCAGGCATTTTGATATTTTTCTCAAGAAAATAACAGTTTATCAAAAAACTAGCAATAGAAACAAAAAGAACTGATAAAAAAGTTAGAAAAAAATGGAAGAAAATTAGTACAAATTGCTATTTAAATGGAACTGAAAGAATAAAGGAATAATCCAATGATATCTGAAGGTGAAAAGAAATCAAGAATTCAACCTAAAGAGCAAGCGAAAAGTGCTATTAATGTAACTCTAAAAAATTTGTGGCAGATGTGCAAGAAATTCCTCAAGATTAAAGTAAGAAAATTGAAAAACATGAATAATTGGAAAAAAGAAAGAAGATGAGCTTGATGAGATAAAGTTATAAGGACCTTTATAAATTTATTAAATATAAAACAGCGATTCATGGTTAACATATTAATGCTAATGGCACGCTGAAATATTACATAATTATATTTAAAAAAATTAAACTTTTATTGTAACTTTAAAGAATAATGGATAATTTTTAATGCTAAAATTGTTATCTTCGAAAAGAAGATAACGAATATGCGATATTAATCAAAGTAACTTATAGACTTGACCGTTCATTTTAATGACTTTTTATTTAGCTCAAATAAATATATTTCCTTCTTCACTTCGCTTTTCTTAGAATATTTTCTTATCTTTTAAATTTTTTAAATTTAAAAGTTTTTTTGCTGGTATAAGGTTCTTTTCGCATTTTTTTTATTTTTCATTTTATTTTCAAGTCTATTTTTTTTAATTTTTTTATCTTTTGAGCTTTCTTTTTTTCTGTTTAGTTTTTTTAAAATTTTTTTCATATGAATAAATTATCTTTAACAGTACCATTTAAATTTTATATATTTAAATCAATTTTTTTTATTTGGCAAATATTTTTTTTATAGTTATCAGAGTCATTTTTTTAATTTATTTTTGTTTTTTTTAGTCGCTTATTTGATTAAAACAATAAGATTCTACATATTATGCTTTCTGTTTTTTACTTCTTATTTTTTTTAATTTTTTAATTTTGCTTTTTTATTATTTTTTTCAAATTATTTAATTTTTAAGTTTTTTTTTTTAATTTAATTTTATTATTTAAAATTTTTAGATTAATCATTTAATTATTTTTTTTTATAAGATTTGGCTTTTTTATAAAAATGATTTTTTTTAATTTTCCATAGATTTTATTATTTTCTTTTAGTTTATTAATTTTTTTTTAATTTTAAACGAGTTTATTTTCACTTTCTCTTTTTTTAATTCAATTTGTTTTATTTTATTTTCTTTTTTTTTCGAAAATCCATTTTACTTATTTTTCTTAGACATGCTTGATTTTTTCCACTCATTTCGATGATATTTTATTTTTGTAAAAGATTATGTTTTCATAAAATAACATTTATTTTATTTTTATTTCTCTTAATTTTTGTTTAGGTAAAAATTTTGTAATTTAAGTGAAAGTTCGTAAATATTTTATATTTTTTGTCTTTTTAATTGTTTAAGATTTTTAAAGTTTTTTGAAAGTACTTTAAATTTTTCCTAAATAATAATGGAAAATTATCCTATACAATGTTTTCTTCTTTGTTTTAGTAAAAGTAAATATTTCAAAGAAAATAATTTTTAAGATATATTGCATGTTAATATGTATTTTTGAAAAATTTCACAATTCTTTTTGAGACTTTCTTTTATAATTTTTCAAACCTCTTTGATTTTTCTAACTTTTCCCGTCCCAAAGTTTTCCTGTAGTTTAAAGCTTAGAAGAAAAAAAGTTTTTTTTTATTTTTGAATTTTCAGGCTTTAGTTTTTCAGAAATAAAAAAAATAAAATTATATATATTTTATTTTATATAAGAAAACATTTTTTATGTATAAAAATATAATATTAAGTTAAAAAAAATATGATATTTTAAAATTAATAAACATAACTAATCTAAATTAAATAAAAAGTAACTAAAAAAGTTAAAATACATATCTTTAAAATAAAAATATTTTTGAGAAAAAACTTATTTAAAAAATTATATAATGTTATACTTTAAAAATAAAAAAAAATTATTTTTCTTTAAAAAAATTAAATAAAAAAAATAATTAAAAAATAATAAAAAAAAAAATGTAAAATAAACTTAACTTTAATATAAAATATAACTTCTTAAATTAAATATGGATTTTGAAAAAATCAAAGTAAAAAAATGTTATTTGAAATATAAAAAAAAGAACATACTCAATAAGAAAAGAACTTGAGCTTTTAATACTTTAATATAAAAAATTTAAATGTTAACTCCATATAGTTTCTCAAATTTTAATGTATTGCTACTTGTCTTCAACCCTCATTTAAGCATTACTCATAATATAATTCTAAAATCTCAAACCATATTCAACGTAAGCCTTATTCCAATCAGTCTTCTATATAATTAAGTGAATTTAATTTTAACTTACCTATTGCTAATTGACATTATTTTAAACACCATACAATAGTCTAACTGATTTCCATCTTCGGAAATTATAATATTTTGATTAGTTATAATTTTATCCTCAGTACTTAATTCCTTTGTTTGATACCAACCGATTGTTAGCTTTTGATAACGATAAACTACCACTAGTTTTAGTATGACCAATTAGTACACATACACATTATCCAGATTAAACGTTCCGTAGTCTCATCGTATTATCATCACTTCATTATACGATGAAGTCATTGTTTGGCGCAAAGGCGTCCGAAGTAACATAGGATGAGTGTCCAGTGACAATGTGAGGAGATTCAGTAATGACGGAGGTTAATTTGGCATTTGAGAGGTCACAGTTTATGAATTTGGAGTTGCGGAGGTTAGTTGAAGTTAGGTTGCTCAAAGTTAATTACTAACCATTAGAATTCTCATTTAGTCAGCTGAATACTTTTAACATACACGACTGAATAATAATTCTTAGTTTTAAAATGTTCATTTGCTAGTTATAACTTTTTCTTAATTCATCAATCTCTAGCAAGATTTATTTAAACAGTTATTATACTTAACTATTTCGTCCTTGAAATTATTAATATTAACCCATCCTTTAAGCTTATCATTATGAAACTTCGTTTGAAGCTTGAAGCTTAAATAGACGCTACAGTAAATTCTTTATTTAACTATTACTACTAGAAAACTAATCTGTTAACATTTTTAATATCAGCTGAACTGATAAGGCTTAGATATTCTGCATAAATTAAGAATTGTCCTAGATTATTTCTCTTATCGTATTATAATAATTCTATTTTTTAATTCACTAACCCTTTAACCATTGGTACTATTCTTTGATCTGTACTTACTCAGCAATTTACTCTTAGAAATGTGGTATTTTTTACTAAACTTGAAGTTAAGCCACATATCCTTGTAACTCTTGAGGATTTACGTAATAAACTTGCTAGTGAATTTTTCATTTTATTTCTTAATAAAATTAATAAACTGTTTTAAAACAATGCAAGCATGAAATATAACCACACGGTAGTTGTTTAGACACATGGTTGTCTTAATCAAAGCGTTCTTTACGGTTCGGACACTGTTTGCTGTCCATTTATAAAGATTAAAAACAAATGTTGTATAAAGAAACTAATTATATTGAAATTAAAACTAGCAAAGTATTTTTTACATTGAAAAATTTAAATTAAAAATAAAGAAATAAGATAAGACTTAGATTATATCCAAAATATTTTAGTATTTTTTAATAAAAAAGAAAATAAATTTTTTTTTAAAATATATAAAAAACCTAGAAAATTAGAAATGAAAATTCTAACTAGAAATAAAAAATGCATTTTCTGAAACATTTAACTTAAAATAAAAATCTTAGATATTATAAATAAATAAAAATTTCTATCAAAAGAATATGTATTAACGATTTCAATACAATGACTTTAAAAAAGTAATATTTTTATGGAAATTGAACATATTATGGCTAATAAAAAAAATATATTACAAATAAATAATTTATGAAAAATATTTATATAGTCGATCAACGAAAAAATTGATTTAAAAAAAATATGAATTAAAAAAAATGGTGGATAAAATAATTTTTTTATAAAACTCATAAAATTTAAGAGTAAGCATGAAACGTCTATACTTACATTCACTTCTTCTTTAAAAAATGCTTTTTTTAATAAATAAATAATTAATAAATAAATAATAAATAAATAAATATAATTATAAAGCGAGTAGCACCTAAATATTGCGCAAATCTTTGCATATTACAATATATGTCCGTTTCTTCAAGTAAGCCTTCCGGTAATAGAAATTCTACTCTTATTAGTAATATATCTTCATCATTTTCCTCTACATTATCTCTTATTCTTCTGTCTTCTATATATCTACACTTTATTAGATCTTTATTGCAAGCTTAATTTACTTTTACTTACATATCTAGCTAATTTTCATTTCAAATTATTTTCTTCTTAATCAAGCTTTTTTACACTCATAAAAATTATCCTTTTCCCGCTCTATAGTCTTTTCTTATTTCATTTTTTCATTCAATTTTCTTTTATATATATCTTTTTTCCTTTTTTAGTATATCCTTGATATAATCTTCTATTATCAAGTCAGCTTTAGCTCTTTTTTACTCTTTTTAGGTTCTAATGAATTTCTCGAAATTGGGCGTACCATATTATATAAAATAGTTCTATTCCTTATCTCTCTACTACTATTGTTCTTAGATTTCATTTACATATTTATCTTCCTTCTTTGTATTCTGAACAGTTTTCTATGATATGCCTTTCATTTTCTCTCGCATCATTACAGAAAAAGCATTTACTTGTCATAACTAGGTGGTGTCTTTCTTTTAAGCAATCCTAGCTAACATTACATCTCGTTCTTATTCTAAATAGGTAATATATTTCTTCTTTTCTATTTTTATTATATCTCAGGTAGTTGGGTGGTCCTACTACATATCATCAAATCATGCTTTTCTATTCTGTAATGTTGTTATCATTTACTCCATTCTTTCTCTATCTTCTAAGTATACTATATATCTCATATTACACGATTAATGTTTTTTATTCCTTTTTAATTGTTATTGCCATCATATATAAATATTTCTTTGTCTTCAATTTTTAAGTCTAATTTTATTACTGTGCAATATTATTCAAATATAAAGTTCTTTTCCTTTCTTAGATCGAACATTAATCCGTCTACTGTTTTTCCTTAATTATCTATTAATTTGCTCTTATCTCAACGTTTATTTAATATGTAATGTTTAAATCTCACAAACTACAGTTCATATTCTAACATCTCATTTTGCACCTAAAAAGGGGCATTTATGATAGTTCGTAAGATCTTCTCTATATTATTTCTAAATTTAAACTTTAAACTTAAAGAGTTTTTAATATATATAGCTGCAAGAATTACTTCCTTCAATTAAATAAATTTTTAAATGTTTTTAATATTTTTAATTATATTTATCTCTTCAATTTTTAATTACTCTTGTTATAATCTCATCTTTTATTTCTTCCTTTTATGCTTTTTCCGTTTCTAATAATTCTAGTCTATATAATTTTAATCTTTGATGATGGCTCTTTAAAAAAATATTTCCTGGGAATGCAAACTGTAATCTATCTCTATAGGAACTCTGTGAACTTAAATGCAGACAATAAAAAAACATGATCTTCTAGCCTCTGTAATGTATAGTCATATCTAGTACTGTGCATATGAATTTTAGATTATCATCAGCACTGAAACTTTTGGGTGGAATGGAACAGCAAATAGTGGAACATGCTAGAAACAGAAACTATATCTAAAAACATTGGAAGAGGCAATTAATCTGAAAAACAATTATGAATAAATCATCCAGATAATAGGAACTGAAAGCGATTTGGACCTTTAGAAAGATTATTATTAGCAAGAAAAACTTCCTCAGACTGAGTTGGTATTGTTTATTTTAATAACTATGTGCAATAGGAATAAAAGCATTAAGCAATAAATAGGCTCACTACTTGAAGCAGACCAAATTATTAAGGAATTCATAATGCAAATAAACAAATAATTTGAAAACTAGATATCTAGAGTTAACTTCCTGCCTTCAGATATTCTGATGATTGCTTTTTAAAATGAAAAGGCTTTCCAAGCTTTTGGAATTATTAAAAGATGAAAATTCAGGGATATTACAATCTCATTAGAGAAAAGAAATCTTTATGCACATTACAACTTCTAAAACTACCCAATTCACTTAAACTTAGACATTGATAATACCATTTCAAAAATAGAGGAATAAATACAGAAATACGGTTAAATCACATAATTAAAATTTCACACTATAAGTAATACAAAACTGATGAATGATAAGGTTTCAATGTACCTCGCTCTGCAAAAACTTGAGATGTAGAAAAATCCCAGAATATATAAACATTATTGATAAAAAATCAAACTAAATCATCCCGCTTTGTGAACTTGTAATAAGTGCTATGCGAAAGAACATGATTTAGAATATTACATAAAGTAACAAGCCTTAATTGCAATAGTTAAAGATGCAGAAGCTCTGGAAAGTAAATTAATGTAACTAGAATTAAGGTTTAATAAAGTAAATCAGCAAAATTATGCAAATATATAAGAGGAACATGGAGAAGAAATGAAGTAGTAAAAAAGAAGAATCAACCTATAACATCAATCAGTAAATCAAAATAGGTAGGGACAGCAATGGGTTAAAGTGAAGATAAAAATTAGGTAAATAATAGTATATCTGTGATTCTCCTAACCTAAATATAATAAGAAAGAATCAACTAAACGGCTTGATACAGAATGCTAAGAATTATGATAGAAAGATATAGGATAAAATTACTGGAATAATAAAAATAGTCAAGTTAAATCGAGCCCTAAGCAATTGGGAAAAAGACAAAAAACTCAAGAATACTATGAAAAGATATAGGATCAGAAATTAGGGTATAGTGACAAAAAAGATAATAATGGTAAAAATAAAAAAAATAAAAATAAAACAGTCCTCAAAACTCAAGCGCAAAAAAAAAACTTTGGAAGATTATGGTTTCACTTATTCTAGGAAAAAAGTACAAAAATAATTGGAAAACTAAGAGTAGTTTGAGAATGGAAATAACAACATAGTCTCTAACCCCGATGAATGAATTTAAAATGATTTGGAAAAATAAACATAAAAAAATTATGCAAGTTAGTAAATCATTTCATTAAATAAGCATCTGAATATCTAAACATAGGCAATGCTAATATAAGAGGAATAAGATCTAACAAAAATCAATTATAAGTGTTTCTGAATAAAAAAAAGATCTATTAGGTGTTGCAGGAGATTTACATTAAAAAAGCTGAAAAAATTCCATATTTATTTGGATATAAAGCAACACTAAAGCCATGTTCCAATCACAGTAAGGATGCTGCTTTGTATGTCAAAGAAAACTACTTAACTAGAGTAAAAGAATTTAACTTAGAAGGAATAAATTAAAAAGAATTCTTTAAAGGAGGCAGAATAATAGGTCTAAGCGTAAATAATTAGTTAGTCTTGATAAATGTGTATGTGCACACAACTGTAAATCAAATAAAATTATCCTTGCTTTATGAATGTTTAAAATAATTTATTTATACAGGATAATAGAAAAGACTAAAAATATTAATATTGGGAGATCTCAACTCGCACATCCCTTACTTTCTCCCAAATCAACTTAATATTGCAGGAGAACATCTCTTAAAACCCACGTAAGAGTTAAAATTAGCTTGCAAAGATCCGGCGGAAGATCCAACTTATATTACAAAATAACTCAATACAGGATTTAAAATAGATTAATTCCTAACGGATAAATTTATTACATCTTATATGATGAAAACAAATTTTTATAATAATAATAACAATAAGATATAAAAGTTTCAATACTTTTAGTTTTGGGACATAATTGCACTACTTATAGCTATTTTTCATGTGAATTATGTTAAGTATAAGAGTTTATGTAAGTTTTTCAGCAACCTCTAGTTAATTCTTCCTACTTCTGTTCTTTTGTTTCTTCTATATTGGTTCTAAATTGTGTTTTCGCGTTTTCCTCTCTCTCTTCTTATTTTCAATTTTCTTCTTATTTGTTTTTACAACCATTATTTAAATTTCTTTCTTAAATATATTTTTTCTCCCATCAATTTTTCTTTTTGCTTCAACTGCCAAATTTTTAAAATTTCTATCCTTTTTTTAAGCAATTTTTGATTAAAATTTTTAATATATTTGTCAATCTTAGGGGTTTTACTTTTTACAAAGTTTGAAATAATATAATTTTAGTCATACAGGATTAGTTTTTTACATTCAAATATATGATCAAGTTCATCATTAGCTAAACCACATGCACAATCAATTCTATTTTATGTGCTTATATGAAGCAAGCAAATTTGTATTAGAAATTATAGGTGAATTTCCTCAGTTTGTAAAAAGAAATTATGTCTTATATTCTATGTCTGCTAAACTTAGTATAAGTTATTTCAGGAAATACACTTTTATTATTTTAAATAGATTACATATATCTTTAAGTTATAGGCATCCGTTTATTCCTTAAAAAGCACTCTTATAAAATATTTTTCTTTCACTCTTAGAATAATATGCTAATTAAATTCTTTTAGGTTTGTCAAACTTTCAATGTCATTTTTATGTTATTCAAGGCTTTTATTTATGTATTTCATATATGGAAAATTGTACTGCTTGCACTTAGAAAATAAGAATGTTATATCAGAGTTCAGGTTTTCTCAACTGATTTGTTCTTGTTTAAAATAAAAACGCATAAACTTTAATAAGTCATGTGTGTAAACGGAAGTCAATTAAGATCAATGAAGAAAGATTCATTGAATACCGATCAAGGAGTTTAAATGCTTTCCTTGAAATGAGTCTTTGTAATTTTGCTTGTTTAAATAAGTAATAATTTTGGTGCCTAAAATATTGAACTTCTGTAGCAAATTATAATATATAAATTCAATGCCTCATATTATTAAGTTAGCTTTAGTATATTTTTATGGAAATTTAAATTCCTCACACGTGCATAGTTAAGTTAGCAAGATAAAGTAACAAATCTATTTTCAATTATAGTTAAGAGATTTTAATTTTAACATTTTTTGAACTAAAAATTAAGCAAATTTTCCATTTATGAAGCTATATCTTTTTATAACCTTCTTAATATCAAATTAAAATAATAGATTAAGTTATTTAAGATTCAGTTTCTCTTAGTCTAAATGAGCATCTCTCCAGTTTCTCTTGCTAAATTTTATTAAATCTATTGATTAAGAATCTATATGTGGAGAGTAGTCATTTTTTACTATGAAATTAGGAATATCTAAAGTTAAATTTGAGTTCTCTTCCAAGAATTCAATAAAGTGAGTGATTTCGTGTTTCTAATCCCACTTTAAAGCTTTTTAAAATTAATGAGTCTAAGATTTCGTTTTATTTTTTTAAAGCTCTGATAATTCAGCGTAGATATTTAACTTTAGTTCAATTCTAAGGGTCATATTCCTTAATTAATTAAATATATTTAATATTTAAAGTATTGTAAACCTATTATTATTATATATATAAAATGGCTTCTAAGAAATAACATAATTTTGAACAACATCTTAACAGGAAAATTCTCTAAAAAATAAAAAAGCGAAATAATTACAATGAGTGAAAGTGAGAAATATGATTGATATGACAGATATTAACCACTTGGAAATCCAGAATTCAAAAAACGTCCGACACAAACTAAAATGGAAATATTATCTAAGACATTAAAAGAGTTTATGTTCAAAAATAGATATCTCACTGATAAAGTAGAAAAATTAGAAAAATTAATAACGTCTTTGCTTGAGAAGCAATATTAATCATCATAAGAAATAGAAAGCAAACTGGAACAAAGAATTCTTTAAATTTAATAATTAATTCAGGTAACAACATTTTCGTTTTAATAGGATTAATCAGATTCTATGGAAATAGAAAATGAAACCTCAAGTTAAAATAAACAACAAACATTAATTTAAAATACTCAGTAAATTTAAATTAAATAAGTGTTACAGGAATAATAGTTTAAAAGAAGAATAAAATGCTACGTGTGCAATAAATAACACCAATAAAAATACTGTTACTAACTAAGCGAAATTTAAAGAAAGAATAAATAAGATATTTTTTAAAACTATTTAGGATATATCCAACATAAAGTCTAAAAGATTATAGAAAAAATTCTTTAATTCAAATCTTAATCCTTGGAGAAATAATTAGGAAAGCTACATGCAAGACTAAAACTATTCAGAATATTAAGGATGGTGCATTAATGAAGTGCTATACCGCCTAACTAAGCCTAGTAGGATTTCATGACAAACTAACGAAGACAATCTGATAGAATAGGTCAGATGGCTGACTACTAAGGCTTTAACAAAGCTTTTTAGCTTTTTTTTAATAAAAATTATTTTACTTCAATTGCTAAAATCCTAGTGAAAATGATTTAGATGCTATTCTTAATATTAGTCATTTTTTCACGATCATACAAAAACTTTTTGATGTTTAAATTTATTAGTTAAATACTTAATTTGTTAGAGTTTATCTATAATTTTCTAAAGTTCTCTTACTATTCTGATCAGTTTATATCTATTAATCAATTTATTATAATTTTACATGCTCTTCTTAAAGAGTTTAAGCTTGATTATCATTAAATTATTTAAAATAATTTCTTAATTAGTTGGAATTAAGAATTAAACTTTATTTTAAAACTAATTTTCTTTTTAAAAGAATAAATTCTAAATATTATTTTTATGTTATTACATCTACAATAATATACAGAGATTTATTAGTTTTTCTTTTTAAAACTATGTTTCCCAACCTTGTTTAAATTCTAAAATTTTATTTTTTAATTAATGCATTAAATATCTAATGATTAGATATGAGCTTACTATAATGAGATTTTGTTAACAGCTTTATTAAGATAAATTTATTAACTTATTTTTATTAATTTATCTCTTAACTCTATAACTATTATTATATTTACAATATGTTTAAATTTATTTTTACTAATTTTATAAAATGTTTTATTCCTCAAGGAAATTAAAGTCTTATTAGGTAAATATTTGATTATGAAGTAAATTTATTTAAATAGATACGTTATTTCTAAATTAAGCCGTTTATTATTATTATTAGCTATTTAGCATGGATTTCAGTTTATATTCCTTTATTTAATGATTGGTCTTATTGAAATAAAACATAAGTTTAATTTTTATTAAAATGGAATTAATTTTACATATGTTCTCTTTATTTTTTTAATTATTTGCTATTATAAATATCTTATTCAATCTAACTTGAATGCTGAGGATCCTTTATACCTAAATCTAATATATCTTAAATCTTAATATTTTTTAATTAATTTTAGATAATCTTTTAACCGCTAATAAAAATGGTTAATCTTTCTTTTTCGATTGTTATAAGGCCTTTATTTTATACTATTTGCAATATTATTTTAGTTTTTAATTATTTCATCAATTTTATTTTTTTGATTTACAAAGCATTTTAAATGGTATTTTTATATAAAAATTTTAATTTATTTCTTTAGCTTTTTCTAAAGTTGATTCTAAGTGTTTCTTAATTAATTAATTAAAATTTAATATGTTTCATATAGGTAATTAAAAAATGCTTTGCAACTTCCATTTCACCAATCTTGATTCAATTTTCTATATTCATTCCTTTTTTCACTTGCTCATTAACCAAATTGTTTCAATACCACTTACACTTGTTCATCATTTTGCTCCTAAAATTTAATTTCTTCTGCGAAGCAAATTTGAATGAAAATATTTAACTCTTTAGTCAATTTATTTTAGTAATCTACGAGTAGGGAAGTTAAGATTAATGTAATTTTGGTTGTAAGTTATAAGTTTAAGTAAATCGTAATTCTTGAAACCTTTAAATTCTTCTATTAAATCTTACAGAGCTTCGCATTAAGAGATATGTTAATAGGTATCTTATTCTCCACAAATGTAAATTTTAGAGTATTTTATTTAATAGTGTCTTTATTACAAATCATACTAAAACTTGTAACTAAAAGTCCTTTCTTTGTAAATGGATACTATTTCTCTAATCATTGTCTTGTTTAATATTGTGTAAGTATAAGTTGGAAATTTCTGTTAGTCAATGTTATTATCTTATTCTTCAAAATAAATGCTTGCGGTAGGCATCGCACTCATTCTTCCTATTGCATCTTAATAAAGCTTTTATTCTAATTCATTTCAAATTTTGTTTAAATAATATTTGCTGTTACTAGTATCTTAAAGGTCTATTTGAAAATGCCTAGTCATTTATTTTAAATTCTTGAAGTATATGAGGTTATTACTCTTGTTTTGTTAAAAAGAAATGCTACATCAGAGTTGGGATTCGTTTATGATTCAGTGTAAAGTTTTATATAGAATTTGAAGAACCTCATTGCAATGTAATATTCAAAAGGTAACCAATTCAAGTCAATAAAGCGAGATTCATTAAAAGTTGAATTAGGAATTTGTAAAGCACATCTTGCTACTTTTCTTTAGCTAGTGGTTATATCATGTTTTATTTTTTTATACCCCGAAGAATAGCCCAAGGAATTACTTCTAACCCATACTCTGCCTTCGGTATTATAAATGTTCGAAAAATTAATTTAAAGTTCTAAGGAGTAATAATTTGATATTTAGATAATTTTTAAATAGATCCACTCATATATTTTTTGTACTTCATCGAAACTTCTTAAACATTGAGCTTTATAGTTTTCATTTTCATTAATAACATATCCTAGATAGGTGACATTTTTTGATATTTATATTTGTTAATTATTTAATTTTATATTGAAGTCTAAATTTTCGTGTTTTTAGTTCTTATTTTTAAAGCAGATATATTCACATTTTTCAGCATTTATTGACAATTTAACTCAACCAAATACTTCGCATGTGACCTAAATTAATTAATTCATATTATCTTCGTTAGATAGCAATAACAAGTCATCTGCCTAAGTTTTAGAAACAAATAAACGTCCACAAATTTTAAAGTCAAGTTGTTTTTAAAATGTTTCCAAATATCTAATTGCAATGTCATAGAAGATAATAGAGAGAACTGGACCATGTGAACTTTCTTGTAAAACTCCATTGGTATAATTCAAATTTCTCGATAATATTCCATCCAAAAGAAATCTAACATCTAGATGTGAGTAAAATGATTCAAGACAATTTATTAAAGCAGGAGGAAACTTAATTCTACGTAAATGTCCAAATAGCAAATCCCTGCTAATGGTATCGAACATTTTTTCTACATCAATAAGAGCAGCAAGAAGATGTTTTCATCTTCCTCATCTCCTATGTAAGTCAATAATTGATTATAAAGTTCAAACTTGGTGTATTGTTTATCTCTTCTTTAAAAATCCTTGCTATGAAGGGTGTATGATCTTACGTTCATAAATATATCCATAAATTCTTTAAGTGATTATCTTATCGTATATTTTGAGAATAGCATTTATAAGTGCGATAGGCCTTCAGTTCTTTCAATTACTCTTTGATCCTTTTTTATAAATTGGAAGGATTCTAACTTGTTTGAGTTAATTTGGAATTGTATGTTTTCTTAACATATTATTCATAAATCTTTAAAGTACTTTATAAATTTCATTACTAGCATATTTAATGAGTTCGGCTTTGATACCATCTGCTCCTGATGCTTTATTATTTGCCAATTTCCTGATGGTTTATTTAACTTCTTGTAAGTTTATTAAACTAAATTCTTACTAATAAGGAGCTTTATGTTATATTACAAAATCAAAATTTTTTTAAATTTTATCGATCTTTATGTTACATTTCTTCAACTCATCTTCATCAATATTAGTATGTTTATTAAAAACATTATCTTCTCAGTCATTTACAAATTAATTAAAATTTTCAGAATCCATATACATATTATTTCTTTTTCTTGGATTTAGGAGTTTTCTTGCTTATTAAAACATTTTAGAAGATGATTAGTTCATTATTTCTCTATCTTCTTTGGCTTATTTAACTTTGAATATTCAATAATTATGCTTATATCTATTAAATTTTCTATTTTTTTCTTATGCTAGTTAAATAACTTTTTAGTTAACTCTTCCATTCTAAACTAAAGCTTTTTAATAAACTATTGTGCTTAATTAGCAGCATTAAAACTATTTATTATCCTTCAATGTAGCCAGTTTTATTTTGTTTTTTAGTAGACTTGACCTAGTACTTAATTGGCATTTTGACTTAAAGTTTTTAGAATATACTCATATTACATATCTAAATTATCTTCTTCTATTAATTTAAAATTATTTAAAAATCCTTCAAATTTAGCTTTATATTCTTCTCGTATAACTAAATTCTAAAGTTTATCAGTCTTGAAATTTACTCTAGGAGCAAGAATTGGAGGATTTCTTTTGATATTTTAAGTTCTTAATTTTAGCAATATTGGGAAGTGATCTGTATCAAGTCCACTACTTTGTAGAGAAGTAAAATCAGATAATTGGTTATTGTTAATGTGATAGTTGCTATAATATTATAAATGCAATCAGTTTTATAATTTGATCTACTTCTAAAAGTATCAAAACTTTAATCGTTTATTATTTGTGAATCATATTCTTCAATGAATGTTTGTAATCTTTAAGCATTATCTTATAAATTGTGTCTATTATTACTTCCATAACCTTATAAGAGAGTATTAAAATCTCCCATGAATATAATAGGATAATTCCCAACTACATTAAGAATAAGATCTAAGTTTGAATATGATTATTCTTTAAATATTATAGGGGTTTTTCATCTGTTGGCATATAACATGTTGTGAAATAAATATTGTTTATTTATACTAGTAGAAACCTATCATCTTATTCTTTAAAATCTATCTCTATTTGTCTCGAATCAAGATCTTCTTTAACGATTAAGCAAATTCACCAGCTCTTTAATTTTCGTCACAGTTTTTATAAAATGCTCTATATCCTTGAATTTAAATAGGAACTAAGACTTGATGTTGACAAGTCTCATTGATAGAAAAAATATAAATATTGTAATAATTTGTAAATTGTTAATTGCTTAATTATTTAGTTGTAATTTAATTTATATTACTATGCGCTAATTTTAATGTATTTTAACTTGCTCCACCTTTGATTCCTGGTTCATAAATACAAAGTACCTTTTATCCACTTTAAGTTTAGATATGAAATAAATTTGGAGCTTAACTTAATGAGTTTCTATACATATTATTAGGAATAAAGTCAGTGTATCATATTATTATAATAATTTCCTATCTATTTTAATTGATATTGAATTACCATCACAAGTAGCACTATTTAATTTACAAGAGAGCGTAATAAATCTATTTTCAATTATAGTGAAGAGATTTTATTTTTATCAGTGCTTTGATTTCATGTATTAAATGAATTTTTCACTTTTAAAATTATATTTTTTTATTAATTCTTCAATATCAATATTTTACAGTCAAATATTATATTACATTGGACTAAACATTTCTTAATTTAATTAAGTTTCTTTTCAATTTCTCTTCCCATTTTGTGTTAGTATAATCTAATTAGTAAAATGAGATGAAAGTTTATCATTTCTTATGATAAAATCTTGTGTGTCTATTATGTAATTTTTTTTTCATATAAATCATTAAATTGTCTAAATGCTGAATTTTATTTTAAAGGCTTAAAATTTATTTAATTGTATTTTCTTACTTTTATTTCTAAAGTTCCGATATTTTAGCGAAAACATCAATTTTTCGTTCTATCTCACATTCATTTTTGCAAATTAATTAAATTTTGTTTCTAGTTATTCTATTCTCTTAATTGATGAGTATTTCTTTTCATTTTTATCATTAGGTGTTAGATATCAAGTACGCAATCTTTCTTTCGAGTTCTTGCATGTGTCTTGAAAGTCCAAAATTTCTCTCTTACATGTTTTTGAGTTCTTTAAGAATAGTTTGCTATTCGAAATTTAGTTGAGATGAATCTCTTTTAGAAGAAACTTTTTTGGAATATATTTTCTATTTATATATAATATAATTAAAAAAAAAATGGAATAATCTATTCGCCTTTCCAAAAACCAAATTAAGAACGCAAAAAGGAAAGCTGCGAAACTAATGCAGAAACAATAACAAGAAGAAGATAAATCAAGTTCCTCATCTGAAGGAAAAGTTATAATTGGAACAATAGAGACGAATCCAGTAAAAGTACAAAAATAATCAGAAATCTAAATATAAATTGATTAAATGAAAACAATAATACAAAATTATTAGGAAACAATTTACAATCAAGGGGAAAAAATAAGAGAACTAATGAATACTATCGAAGATTAAAACAACGAGCTACTAATAATAAGACGACAATTAATTTAAAATAATTTAGTCACGGAATAGTAACTATATGAATAATCTCAATCGAATTTTAAGCAAGAACAAAATATGATTATTGAAAAAGTTTCTACATAAACAAACATCCAAGAAAAATAGAATGACGAAAAGATTAATATAGAATTACTCCAAAGAATCGATTAACTTCAAAAAAAAGTATTTCTGAAGAGATTCAAGAAAAGACCAATCAAAAATTGCTATTATTGCAAATCAAAGTGACACCTATTACAAAATTGCGATCAGTGAAGATAAATTTAGATGAAAGAACAACAAAGAACGTTAAGAATGCTTAGCAGACTCTGAATCACCGAAACGGGAATTTACAAGAAGAAGATATTCGTATAAAAGACAGAAGATTCTCAGTGGTTCCATCCACAAAAAAAAATGGCGTGGTATCCATCCACGCTAAAAAAATGGTAGCAAAAACCTGGTTGAAAATCCAGGGAACGCTAAACTTTAATTACTTTTAGTTTACTATATATATATAATATAATAATAATTAAACCTTTATTTAAATTAATTTTTATTTCTATCATTTTAGAAATAGTTTTTCTAACTAATTTAATAATTATTATATTTGACAAAAGAAAGCATATCTTTTTAATAATATATATAGGGTGGAAAGCCCTATCCTTCGGATGCTGCTTGGAGACCCAGCAAGGAAACAAAAAAAATGAGCGCGGACGGAGGATAAATCGGAAGAAGAGAAGCCAATAACAAGAAAAGGAAGATGTGACAAGCTGGAGAACTCTGAATGCCAGGAGGAAATTTTTTTCATCATAGGTCGGGGAAATGTACCCGTAATCGCATATTGCATCCTATGCTTTGGAAGGAAAAATTACAGGGACGTACTGCAGAAAGAGGAAACAAGGAAAGAGAGAAAAGAGAGACCTATAAAAAAAATTTTCGACATTAAATAAAATTAATTTAAAGAGCTGCGCACCAAAGAGAGTGCTACGCGCTCTATAATCGAATTTATTTATTTATATAAATTTGAGCAAAAACTTGGTATAGTTTAAGAATAGAAGGATATAAGACATTAAATAATAAATTGCTATTTAAATTTATTTATTTACTAGATACAAAAATGATATGTCTTTAATATAACATGACACTTTAATTAGATATTTAAAATATGTTCAAAATCTTAAATGTAATACAATATAAATTTTAGAAGCAATCAATAAGTTTACAAGATTCAAATATTTTAATCTATAGTTATTTAAAAAGCAAGATAAAAATTTATATATATTAATGCATAACTATATACATTTAAACTAACAAAAAATTATATATATTTCTGTTTTATTTTTTTAATATAAAAGCAATGGATAAGAAACATCCAAAAAATTGAGTATTTAAAACCAATCTTAAATAATCAACTAGCATCTTCATAAAAAAATTATTTAATTTAAATTTCTTTAACTATATAATTTAATTCAATACGAGAAATAATAAAAAGAAGCAAATCTAAGAATAGAAAATTTTAATGAAGAGAATGAAGAATAATAAAAACAAGAAAACAAAGAATAAGATGTCCAACAAAATTAGATGAAAAATGATGAGGAAGAAGAAGATTGAAACGAAGAGGAAAACGATAGCGAAGAAGAAGAAGAAGATTGACAACAAAAAAAGAAAAAAATGAAAGTTAGCTTGAAAATGAACAAGAAAGGAGATACTTAGAAGAAAAAAAAACCTAAACTAGAAAATTAGTTCTGAAGAGTAATAAACTTGATATATAATAACATTTAAAAACAATATAATACCTTCAATTGGAAGAACATATTCTGAAAATTGAAGGTACCACAAATTTTTTTAGTTAAATTTAAATTTAAATATAATTTAATTAAAAATCAAAATAAATAACACAGAGCAATAATAAGTTTAAGTCAGTTATCTTTTTTTCTTTATCATTCTTTTCTAATCTTAAATTAAATTAAAATTTTGCCTAAGATATAAAAAATTAAAGCATAATAATTAAATAATAAGATAAAAATGTTATTAACTAAATAATTTATATTTTATAAATATATCAAATTAAAGGCTATAAAATAAATTATTAATAATCATCTCAACTTCTTTTAAAAAATTCAGGCATTCATGTAAATTAAAAAAAACTAAAAACAACTTTATACAAAAATACTCATTTAATTAAAGCTATACTTGCCAAAAAAAGTGATGAATTATTCATAAATAAAATAATTTTTTTCTAAAATTAGAATAATAATACACAAAAAAAAGCGAAATATAAAAAGAATCTGTAATAAAAAGTATAAGAAAATAAAAAAATAAAAAAAAGAAAGAGATATTTGAAATAGAAAATTATAAATAAAATTTATTAATAAGCAAAATTAAAATTATGATGGGATAGATATAAAAAAATATAAAAATAAAAGATATGTTTATACCTATTAATAAAATTTAGAAAAATCTATAATATTATAGATGAAATTAAATTAAAATTATAAAATAAATAAACATTTTACATTTTATATACTATCTATTATTATTTTGAAGGTTAAATTAATTTATATCTTCAAAGCTATTTTGTTTTACATTTTTTTTTTATTTAGCTATCAACTAAAAATTTAGTTTATGATTGATTTTCCCTTTTTCTGATATTTACTGGCTGTTCATTCTGGTTGTATTTTTAATTATCTTAGTATGTGATAACCTGTATCTGACTAAGGTTCTTTTTTTTTAATTATTTTTTATAAAATCTTGTGAATTTTCTTCCTTGTATTCATTTGCCACAATATAATTACTAAGCCTCTGGTAGCTTTTATTTTTTCTTTAAAAAAATTTGAAATTATAGAACATGAAGCACCTCATTAACGCGCAGTTCTTTAAAAAAATTTTAAAGTTTCAATTTTTTTTATAAGTCTTAAGTGTGGTAGCTTTCCTTAAATTATCTCATCTTCTAAAGAGGTGTAATCGGTATGTTACTCCAGAGATCTTGTTGTCTGAGTATCTTTCAACTAGTTGTTACTTAATGCTTTATTCTTGAGCTACTTCTTAGCTCTTGCCAAGATTCTTTAATACTTCTTCACATCTAAAAATACTCCATAGGGCCAAATTTCTTGTCAAATTCAACGTGAGGATTATTCCTTCTTATTTAAATTTAGTTCCTAACACTGTTAATCAGCAAAACTTATTTGTTAACATTCCGAAGTTAAGAAACTCTCCATTTTAGTCCAACATTCAGTAAGATATATAGTCATATGCAAACGTCTTCTAAATAAATATCCTTCACACTTTTATAGTCTGAATAGTATTCTTCATAAATATTTATATTTTTTCTCATCCATTTTCATGATTTCTTAAAATATTTTACAAAATGATAAGTTTTAACACAGTGATGACAGTGATGGCAAATTTTTCGATGATATTTTAGCATTTAAAAATCTTGTAGCTTTTCTTTTTATTCTATCAACTTCTCAGATTAATTTTACTGTTATTTTTCTGCTGCTTTAATATCCTTTTTAATTATAGTTTCCTGTTTTATTTCTGTATTATAAATTTATATTGCTAATGTTTAGCTATCTTTAATTATTAAAAAAAAAGGTTTCCTCACTTACTAATTTCAGTTGACTCTAGCATTCAATCTGATTACAATTTTAAGCATGAAGATCTTTTACTTAACTAATAAAATCTCTTTTTCTAGGCTTAAACATTTTTAGCCTTTAATTATCTTCTTTTAAATGGCAAGGTTTTTCTTTACATTAACATACGATAGAACTATCTCCTTAACGTTAATCTGTACTTCAGTCTTCTATAATGCTTATAATTTTGTATGTGGGTAGTCATCTAATTTTAATAAACTAGCTAATTTTTTGATTACTTTTTCCTCTTCTCTTTACTTAATTTTTACTAAGCTTAATCCAATTAAATTATTCCTTATTATAAATAGTCTAGAATATGAAAGAAGTATGTTAAACATGCTAAATGTAAAGAGAATCATTACCCTATTAACTTAATTATTGGAGAAATAGCATTACTATTATACCTCTCTTAATTATCCTCTTTCTGTATCTTGTTATGATTATAGTCAGATTAATTTGATGATATCTTATTGAATCTAAGCATAAAGATGATAGAATATTTAAAAAATGCTAGATTGGAAATAAATAATAAAATAGATTTAATAATATTAATCTAAACATTAAAGAAATTAAAACTATTCACTAAGCAAAAGCTTAGACGAGAAGAATCAACTAATACAAATATTGTCACTTAAATAGCTAAAATAAAGATATTTCTATAAAAACAAATAAAATTAAAAAATATTCTAAAATTATAAAACATGGCAAACTTAATCCAAATTTAATAGGCAGAAATACACTATTAAAAAATTAACGGATAACCAACTTATATATGAAAAGATGTACTTAGATATAAAGGATAATTATTAGAAGGTTAAAAATAAGGTAAAGGAATAATTTAATATCAAAATGGAGATATTTATGAGGGAGATTGAATCAAAGATGAAATAAATGGTCAAGGAACTTATAAATGGAAAAATGGAGATATTTATGAAGGAGATTGAATCAAAGGTAAAATAAATGGTTAAGGAACTTATAATTGAAAAAATGGTCGTCAATATGAAGGATAATGGATAGTAGGTTTACAATAAGGTAAAGGAATAATGAAATATGAAAATGGAGATATTTATGAAGGAGATTGACTCGAAGATAAAAAGCATGGATAAGGAACTTATGAATGAAAAGATGGACGTAGATATGAAGGATAATGAATTAAAGATTAAAGAGAAGGTAAAGGAATAATGAAATATCAAAACGGAGATATTTATGAAGGAGGTTGAATCGAAGATAAAAAGCATGGATAAGGTATATATAAATGACAAAATGGATAAAAATATATAGGATAATGATTAGTAGGTTTACAATAAGGTAAAGGAATAATTGAATACGAAAATGGAGATATTTATGAAGGAGGTTGAATCGAAGATAAAAAGCATGGATAAGGAACTTATAAATGAAAAAATGGAGATATTTATGAAGGAGATTGAATCAAAGGTAAAATAAATGGTTAAGGAACTTATAATTGAAAAAATGGTCGTCAATATGAAGGATAATGGATAGTAGGTTTACAATAAGGTAAAGGAATAATGAAATATGAAAATGGAAATATTTATGAAGGAGATTGAATCGAAGATAAAAAGCATGGATAAGGAACTTATGAATGAAAAGATGGATGTCTCTATGAAGGATAATGAATTAAAGATTAAAGAGAAGGTAAAGGAATAATGTATTATTAAAACAGAGATATTTATGAAGGAGATTGACTCGAAGATAAAAAGCATGGATAAGGTACATATAAATGACAAAATGGATAAAAATATACAGGATAATGATTAGTAGGTTTACAATAAGGTAAAGGAATAATGTATTATTAAAATGGAGATATATATGAAGGAGTTTGAATTAAAAATTAAAGGCAGGAGAAAGGTACTTATAAGTGAAAAGATGGACGTCATTATGGAGGATGGTGAATTCAAGATTAAAGAGAAGGTAAATGAATAATGAAATATGAAAATGGAGATATATATGAAGGAGATTGAATCAAAGATAAAAGGAATGAGAAAGGTTCATATAAGTGAAAAGATGGACATCATTATAGAGGATAATGGATAGAAGGTTCGCAATAAGGTAAAGGAATAATATATTATTAAAATGAAGATATTTTAAGAGGAGATTGAATCAAAGATGAAATGCATTGATAAGGAACATTTAAGTGAAAAGATAGATGTCATTATGGAAGATAAAGATTAAAAGTTTTGCAATAAGGTAAAGAAATAATGAAATAATGAAATTTGAAAATGGAGATATTTATGAAGGAGATTGAATCAAAGGTAAAATTAATGGATAAGGAACATTTAAGTGAAAAGATGAACGTCATTATGAAGGATAATGAATACAGGATTAAAGAGGATTAATAGGAATAATGTATTATTAAAATGGAGATATTTATGAAGGTACTTGAATCGAAAATAAAAAACATGGATAAGGAACTTATTGATGAAAAGATGGACGTAGATATGAAGGATAATGAATTAAAGATTAAAGAGAAGGTAAAGGATTAATGTATTATTAAAATGGAGATATTTATATAGGAGCTTATTTTAAAGATAAAAAACATGGATAAGGTACATATAAATGACAAAATGGATAAAAATATATAGGATAATGATTAGAAGATTAGATTTAAGGAAAATAATCAAAATTTTATTTCATTGATGGAGCATTTTTTGATTCTATTTACTTCAAAATGAATAAAAGGTCATAAAATATGCTCAACTAATAGTTAAAAATTGATTAAAACTTAAACCTTTAAAGATAAAACTGAGCTAGAAATTAAAAAAGATAACATTTACTTACACAATTAAACTAAAATATCCTTAATAATATATTTAATTTCCTGTGCTTAAAGGATATTTGCTCTTTATAAAAAGCAAGCAACTTCTTCTATTCCTATAACTATAAATTCTAAACTATAAAGATATAAGTGAGGAATGCAACTAAGGATAGAATAGAAAGAAAAATAAAGTGACTAATAAAATAAATATAGAGTTAAGATGTAATAAAGCTAGAAATTGATTTAAATAGAATGTCTCAAAATTTGGTAGACTAATTATAAAATAAGCTATATTATAGTATTTTATTTAGATAATGAACAAACCTTAAGTAAGCTAAAATAAATTTATTATCAGACTTTTCTCTTTCAAGTTATAATAAGATCTTTATACTTTCTCCTTTTTTACCTTATTAAAGCTTAAAAAGATTAACACTTCAAGGATGCTTTAAAGACGATGATTTATATTTTATTGAGCTACTAACTAATCTAGAATAATTGGATTTAAACGATTTGACTAGTAATATAGTTTAAGGACTTAGTGGATAATTTTTAACTAAGTATTGTATGCATTTAGGTAAACTTAATAGTCTAAAAGTTTAGAGTTATTAGCTTCAATAAACATTCATATATGCCTATTTGCAAGAAAAAGGGAAACTTATTAAGTAACTTAACATTAATCAAGCTTAAACCTAGAAATTTACTTATTTGTGTCCTAACTTAACTGCTATTGATTCTTAAATTCATGGCTCTGCATAGTAAATCCTAGATTAAGCGGTAAATGCATAAATTTAAAGTTTAGAGTTAGAAGGAAACTTTAGTAATGAATCCTTTTAGTAGTTTGTATAGTAGAAATATAGTAAACTATATAAAGTTAGCATTTAAAACTGCCATAGTTTTAGTGATGAGAGCTTGTAGCTTCTTTTATAAAACGCAAATAACATCTAGTCACTTAAATTAAAAAGTTTAGTACTACTTACTAATTCCTCTCTTAGATAAATAGGTATTTATGGATAGAAGTATGAATCAATCAGCTTAATTGACTTAAGTCAAATCACTCATTAAACTTTAGTTTTTATTTTCTAGCAAAGTAAAAGATTAAAATCAGTAGAACTTGATTAGATAACTTAAATAAATGCAGAAGTCTACCACATAATGAGGTAAAATAATCCATATTTACAAAGTTTATAATTAAGAAACTTAAAAATTTAAGAAAATTAAAACTGAATAGACGAGATATTATCAGGTAGCCAATTGAAAAACTTATAACTTAATAATGTAAATTTAAATGATTAAGATATCCCTAAAATACTATAAAAAGCAACTACATTATAAAATTTAGATTTATCTTCAAATAAAATCTAGATCTAAACATTTTCTATGGATGATAAAAATAACAGACCTTATCCTATTTATAAAAGTTTAAACACATTAAAGGTAACTTTTTAGCATTTCTTACTTTAAGAATAGTTCAGGAGAATAAAGGAGAATTATAGAAACATAAAAATATTTAATGCAAATCAAGAGATTTACGCTTCTAATGAAGATTATGATTTTATTTTGTGAGATCTGGATAAAGAAATATTAATATTCTATTATAATTCTTTCATTAATACATTTAATATTTTTAGTAATATAAACAATTTCTGAAAAAGTCTTCTTTATTCTCTTCCATACCTAATTATTACAATCAAATAATTAAACTATAATTTTTATGACTCTATAATATCGTTTTTGCTATAAATAAATTAAATTAATGTGACTTTATCTTTAATTTGTTTGTCATAAATTAAGTAAAAATAACTTTAAATATTTTCATTATTAAATCTTATTTCTTTCATCGACCTTTCGACACCATATTTCACCAATTTGGAATTGTTACATATTCTAATATCTTGAGATTGGTTTAAATAAAATATTCTCGAATTTGTTATAACAAAATAAAAATTAATTAGTTTCCTCCATGCCATTTCATTGCCCTTGCTCTTCTACTTTGTTTGTCGATATATTAGACAGAAGAAATTAAATGGAATCAGAAACTTTAGACTATCACGAACCGTCGGTCGAACTTTCTTGGCTTTTGAGTTCTCTCGAATAGTTAGGCTTCCCTTCTAATAAGCATCTTTGTCCTTATTTAAAAATATATAATAATAATATATTATAGTGGCGTTACCAATTTAACGTTAACCACTTTAAGTTCAATTGTATTCGTTCTTATAAAAAAATTTTTTTCCTCTTCTAGTTCTATACATCATGTAGTTCCTTATAATATTTTCCTCTTTATTCTATTGTTCGCTTTCTATAGTAATTAATGAATTCCACTCCTATATATTATATTCTTCTATTAATTTAACCTTCTCTTGCGTAATATAATTAACACGATTTTTTTTCAATTTTTTTTAAATTATTTACTTGATTTTAAACTGTTAGCATTGCGTTTACTAGGTTTCCTTTCCTCTTGTAGAATAAATAACTTATTATATTTCTCTGCTTTTAGACATAATCAAGTTTTTAGTTTTTTCGATTTCTATAAATCTCCATTACTTTATTGTTTCAAGAAATCTATAGTAAATGTAAAGCAAACCAGTTGATTCTATCTTCTAGTTAATTAAGTTGAAAGAAATCTCTTGCATTTTCGATTGAAGCTAATTTCATTTTTAATTAGTTATTTTCTTATTGTATCTTCACCTCAATTTATACCAAATCCTTATTTTTCATTTAATTCCTTGATTTGATATTTGGAGTTATATTTTTTTTCGTAATTGATGATTAAGTTTGTTTATCTTTATATTTTTGAAGAGGTTTAATTCAT
The DNA here is from genome assembly GCA_946699065.1 of Loxodes magnus. Taxonomy (NCBI): domain Eukaryota; phylum Ciliophora; class Karyorelictea; order Loxodida; family Loxodidae; genus Loxodes; species Loxodes magnus. The sequence continues at coordinate 171,128 of CAMPDV010000568.1, read as the reverse complement.
TTTACATACAATTATGTTTTTTATATGAATTAAGCTCTTAAATACTCTAAAGTCTTGCTTCCTTTCTCCTTTTTACTTAGAAATAGTTAAGATAAGTTATGATAGTAAAGTTAACTATTCCTTTTCTAATTTTTTAAGATATTAGAATAAGCTATTTATGTATTATCTGGATTATCCTTTGATACAGTAACATAAAATCCCTTTTTGGTATCAATCTATTGTAAAATTCTAAAAGCTAAAAACTTAAATTTTAAATTAAGATATTAAAGTTAAGAAAAAACTATTCTTAATAGAAGGCTCAGAAGCATTTCTAAGAAGATAAAAGTTTTCCTTTACAAGTAAAATAAGTATATGAAATATAAAAAGTACATTTATTTGTTAAAAATGTTAAGTTTAAAATCATAAGTTAGATACTTAGTCATTGTATATAGGATATCATATCCTAAAGTTAATATAAAACTACAGAGTATCAAGTTGGTATATTATTAAAAAGAAGAAAATTAAAAGTTTTATAATTGTCTATAGGTTAAGATAATGAGCCTATTACAACATTTTTACTTAAGCTAAAGTATTGATCCTGTAAATGAAACATTAACATTCTAGAAGTATCAAAGAATACCTACTATATAATAGAAAATAACGTTTTTTGTTGATAATACTTACCTTAGTTTACATCTCACCTTCTATAATAGGAAATATTACCCCCTATAATAAAATTAATACATTCTATATAAATAAATATACTGACTAGCTTTAAAAATTACAAGCTGAAGTAAGGAATACAAGCTAAAGTTAATATATGCCATCAAAAGATTTAAATCTTACAATATAAAAATAGAAATAATACCTAAAGTTAAATTTTACCTCCTATAATTAGATTAATATTATGGACCATCTGTATAATCAATTCTATTACTTTCTGTATGCTTATATTATCTTACTCCCTATGTAATCAATAGGTTTACATTCTAAAAATTATAAAAATTACTATCTTTATGCGTTTTAACTATCATACTCTCTTTAAATATTTTAACTTAATTACATTCTAAAATATTAAGTTTAAACCATCTATAAATAGTTAGCACTTCTTACTTTCTATAAATTACTATGAAGAAATACCCACTAATGAGTTGCTAGATTTATACATTCTATTCAACATTTAATTGCTTTACATTCTACAATTACATTAAAATATACCCTCTTTGTATATAATTAAAGTATTATACTCCCTAAAAATAATCAATATATACCAACTAAAAGTTAGAGTATCTAACGATCTAATGATATATAAAGTATCTTACTCACTTCAATTCTAAAATTGTCTTACTTTCTAAAGTATCTATTATTTTATACTTCCTTGGAATATTTAATTATGATACTCCCTGTTAAGTTCTAGAATTACTTACCCCCTTTAAACATTCACAAAATTACATCCTTGATTTATTTACATAGTCATACTTTCTAAACTATCAAAGATCTTACTCACTATAGACCTTTAATATCATACACTCTATATTTAAAAGATTCCCATCTATATTATCACAAATCCTACCCCCTATAATGTTTTACATCTTACATCCTATAAATATGTAAAATACTTTACATTCTATAGATTTAAAAAATCTTACCGTCTTATAATATTTAAAAGCCTAACATTCTATATAAAGCTATAGAATCTAACTAGCTGCAATATTTAAACTTCTTACATTCTGTATATTCTATGATATCCTACAATCTTTTGATATTATATTCCCTTACCAGCTTTTCATTTATAATAATTACTTTCTATAATTCTTTAGGATATTTTGCCATCTATAAGATATTAAAATATCTAACTTTCTACAAATAAGTGCTTACCATCTTTAGATCTAAACTACTCACTCTCTATAGCATTTATGCCTTACTTTCTATGAACTTAAAGTTCTTACTCTCTTTGTATTTCATGTATTTACATTCTATATATATCTAAGCATTTTACCATCTTTATATTTAAATGCTTACTTTCTAAAAAGATTTAAAATATCAACCCTCTTTAGATATTATAAAATATTACCATCTGATTGAGTATTAAACCTTACCCACTTGGAATTTTTAAGTATCTTACCCCCTAAAAATATTCAAATAAACTTACATTCTATATAATTAAGCAATTTACCCACTAATTAAACTTCAAAACTCTTACATTCTTTTTAATTATTACATACCCTCTTATATTAAAGCTTTACCCCCTAATTTTATTATAATACTTGCTGCGTTATTTCTTACTTTCTTCAATTAGTTTCTTTACCCACTTTTTTATAATTTTACAATCTATTTATCTCTTACATTCTATATAACTAGATTACTTCCTATATCCTTACATCTTACAATCTTATTTTTACACTTTACATTCTGCTAATAAATAACTACTCTCTTATTGTTAAATTTTACTCACTTATATTAAAAATTACTAGCTGTCTTTACTGTTTACCTCCTATAGTATAGATCATTTTACTTTGATTAAACTTATTTTTATCTAATTGGTATTTTATTAGTTACTTCCACCTTTATTTTATTTCCATACCTTCTTTAAGTATATAAGAAATTACTTTCTATAGCTTATATTGTCACCATTTTATTATTTCATTTTCCCAATATTCACTTTAGTTCTTTCCTATTTTTGTACTTCAATGGCTTGAGAATTTATGTTCTTACTTCCTGATATTTTATTATCTCTTACATGCTTTCAATTAGAGTTCTAGTTAATCTCCCTTCTTAAATCCAATTTCTTTTAAGTTTTTATTTCTTTATAGTTCTCTTCCATTCTTATAAAGTTCGAAGAAATCCTAATTTATCCCTTCTTATCGCTAGATCTTTTATTTAATTTGTTCAACTGTGCTGTTTGCTTCTACTTCCAGTTTTATAATATCTTCATATTTAGTTAGGATCTAAATAGTTATTTCATTGGATATTTTTCCAGCTGTTTTTTAGGAAAAATTCTTACTTTTACTTTCTTCATTTCCTAGTTCTTTTCGCTCATTCTTTTCAAAGCTTGATTGGTTAATCAAACTTTATGGATCGATCAACGAAGCTTTTTTGCATTTTATCTATTGGCACTGAATGCTTTCCTATAATTTATATTCTTTTAATGCACAAATTTTGCATAGACTATGTCCACATGGAAGAGTTAGCTTGATTCTTATTTAAGAGTCATAATGATATTTACAAGCATTGCACCTGATTTATTCAGACATTTTAAAATAAAATTAAAAAGTTTAAATTTAATTAATTCTAAAATCTTAGTTATGCCTTTACACTGTAGTCCTTAATTTTAAATATTCGAAATGTTTTATTATCTTTCTTTGCAATTTTTATTTAGATTAGTTTATCCTTGTAATTTATATTGCTTAGTAATTGCTTTCAATTTTCCAAATCTTTAAGTTTCTTTTAACAACCTTCGTTATCATGATTTAATTTTAGATATTGTTAGCTTATTAATCAGTTATAATTCAATCTTTTCATTAAATAGCTAACTTCTCTTTACCTTTGGAAGTAATAAAATATATCCTCTTAAAAACTTTTAGCTTCTACGAGAATTTTAAAGATAATTATCTCTCCCTCAACTATATTGATTTAAACCTTTAGATGAATTTGTTAATCATCTTTATCCATATATTTTGCAAATATTCCTTCCTTTCTATAGTTTATTCTCACTATTCTATTTAATTACTCGCCTTCACTAATTTATTTACCACTTTATGTAAATTGAGCGTCTTTATGTAAACTTATGAAATTAGTTTTATAAAACCACCTTCCTATGATTGAAAAAAACTACTCCTACCTATATTTACTTAATTAGTTTAATATTTTATCTTAAAGTTTTTACCCTACAAAATAAAGCTAGCTTAATTGGAGTTTATAGTGCTTATTAGTATGTGGAAAATGATAATAAAATAGTACATTTATTTTAAAAATAATAATGATTAAACACAAAAAAGTTGCTTGCTAATTGATCCAACTGATGGTATTAGATACTTTTACAATGGTGAATCTATAGCACCCTCCATAAGAAACTTGAAGTAATCTGTGCTAATTTTAAATTTCTAGCTACTTTTTATTGCTAAGGGTATTAATCTAATTTTCCTTCTTAATTCTCAAATTTTATAAATATATTTTATAGTTATAATCAAGCATCAAGATAACTCTTTTACTACTCCATCATTCGCTTATCACTTTTCAACCTTTATTTTGATTAACTGAGATGAAGAAAAATAGCTCATATATCACTAAAATAGAATACCAATACTACAAAATGAAAACATAGAGATATCAAATTATCTAAGGGTTGGTTAGTTTTAAAACGGTTTGAATAAATCTTTAGTTATCTTTTAATTATCTAGTTTGATAAAGAAAAGAAGGCTTAAATATGATTTAGTGAATTTAGATTTGGATAATCATGAAAATCTATCACATTTAATCTCCTACATTTCTACTTTAGTGATTCATAGAGATGCTATATTTTAGATAGTTAGACCATATTTATGTTTGATAGATTAATATTATATACATTGTATATTATTTTCAATTATTATATATATTATTAACTAGACTAGTGAGATACTAGTTTTGAGTAATGATATTTATAAAGAATATCTATGTTTTAATGGAATACTCTGGAACTTAATCTCTTATTTTTAAATGTTCATTTTAATTAAAATTCGCTATTCTGATTACTATTATCGTTTGGCTATACTAGATTCTTATTGACTTAGCTTATCTTCTTTTATTTTACTTAAGAAATAAAGATTTATTTCCTTTTTTATAATTTAAAGCTTTTAAATAAGAAACCAAAAGGGACATTAAGCATAAATATAAATATAAAAGTTTCAAAACCCTATTCTTAGGAAAGTTAGCCTTCGTTAAAGAAGCATATAAAGCCCTCTAAGGAATATAACTACAATCTCATTGATGAGTAATCAAACAATTAAGTCTCTTAGCAACTGTTAGATTTTAAGGGTTCATTATTTAGCTTTTTCTTCTGTCAAATAATTTTATTTAAATACCATTCAATAAGGCTATATAAATTATTTGATAAAACTCAAAATTTTGAGAGTATGCCAATATATGGTTTAATATATTAATTAAGCACTTGTTGCATAATTGATGATCGAAGCTTAAGGTTTTAATTTTTTATATATGCATTTCTGAACAACAATATTCGTATTTCTTATTTTCTATTTCTTTTTACACTTTTTATAAGCATAGTTTATTTATGCCACTTTTGTTCTACTTCTTGCACACCTTTTGCGAATAATTTTTCTTTAGATAAAACACCTTAAGCTCCCAAACTATTCCTACTTGAACCCAAATAATATATCACATTTTTAATACTTTTTATTTATTAATGATAAAACAGTAAGAAATAATATGAAGTTTCAAGCCAAACTTTATTTCTTTTATTACTATGCTAAACTTACCCTTTGTTACTATAAATTTCTCTGTATCACATTAATTTATAAAAGAATTATTTAACTTGTTAACTTCACTTCCCTAACCTTTTTTTACTCGCCAATTTATAAACATTAGACTTTCTATCGCACTTAATTGATTATACAATAAAAGACATTCAAAGTACTCATTTAGAAAATATTTTGTGCTGTTAAACTAATAAATCTTATTATAGCTAAATTGAAGAAAATAGTCATTTAATCACTCTATAAATGCTAGCATAATTATCTACCCAAGCAAATTAATCATTTATCCTTTCCTTTTAAACCTTCATATAAAATATAAATATAGCATTATATATAATTTTTTAATTCTTAATTAAGTAGATTTTTAGTAAAGTCTTAAAGTTCTTTCTCTCCCTCTCAGCTCGTCACTATTCAAATATAATTGGTTCTTACGTCCTGAATTTCTATAAGTTTTCCTTACCCCCTTATGATACTTTTAAATAACCATACATTCTTTTATACATATAAATAACACTTACCACCTAAATAAGATACTATAAAATCAATTACGATCTAAATAAATTAACCTATAAAAAATTCTTACATACTGATATAAAATAATCCATTACAATCTAAATTTAACCTTAAAATTTAACTTACATTCTTTATTTTCACCTCAACTTACATTCTTAATTTTCACCTTAAACTTTAACTTACATCCTTAATTTAACTTTAACTTTAACTTACTCACTTCATTTTTATCTTAAACTTTTACTTACATACTTCATTCTCACTTTTAACTTTAACTTACATTCTTCATTTTTACCTTAAACTTTAACTTACCATCTTCATTTTCACTTTAAACTTTTACTTACATTCTCCATTTTCACTTTAAACTTTAACTTACCATCTTAATTTTCACCTTAAACTCTAACTTACCAACTTCTTTTTCAAATTAAACTTTAACTTACATTCTTCATTTTTACCTTAAACTTTAACTTACATTCTCCATTTTCACCTTAAATTCTAACTTACATCCTTCATTTTCACCTAAAACTTTAACTTACCATCTTAATTTTAACTTTAACTTACTCACTTCATTTTCAACTTAGAGTTCAATTTACCGACTTCATTTTCACCTTAAGCTTAAACTTACCATCTTAATTTTGACCTTAAACTTTAATTTACCATCTTAATTTTGACTTAAACTTTAAGTTACCTAAATTAGAAATGAATTTTTTAAATGAATCTTACTTCCTTTAGTAAAGTAGATGCTTACAATCTAATATATTTAGAATGAACATTACAATCTAAATATATTAGATTAATTAAATGCTAATTTACCAACTAAAGATTAAAAGTATTAAATGCTAACTTACTCCCTATAATAGAATTTATTTAAGACTTACATCCTTTTCAATCATTATATTAAATCTCAAACTAACCATTTTCTTTATTAACCTTATTAAATATTTACTGTCTATATTATTTTTATTGGCGAACATTAATTCTAACTTACTGAATATCATTTATAACTATCCATCATTCATCTACTTTTAACTCGCTACAGTTTAACTGTCATCCAAGATAACATTATTCTTAACGAGATTCAAACCGTCAGATATTAAACCAGTTTATGATTAGATTTATTCCTTTATCTACTTGATAGTATTCTCTTATTTTACTTATAACGATACTGTTTTTTTATTTGGCAATACGAAGGTTATCTAGATGTATTAAGGTTTAGCCTATTAAGGAATATTTTAAGGAATCTAAGGTTGATATGGTTGTGCTACTGGTGTCTTTATTTACTATTATTAGATTTACTGAACTTGTAGAGAAGATAGTTACTATTGCGTATTTTAGACTTAGTTGATCGACTTTTATGTCTCATTCTTCAAGTAGTTATTTTCCTAAGTCATTTAAACATGACTGAACTTTTTAGTGTCTAACTCCTCAAAAAATTTAGCTGATACCTAGTCGTTTTGCTGGATGATTTTTTAGGCATCAGCGACCAATTTCGTGACTTATTGTCCAAACTATTGAGACAACTAACCTATCTAACCTAACTACTACTAGTTATTCCCTTGTTTATCCATAATCTACTTTTAAACTTTGAAAAACCTCAAAAGTTCTTAGATTTTCTTATCTTGCTAAACCAACTATTTTTATAAGACGATACTGTCCTTGAACACATAGTTGTTTACTTGCATAATCAATTACTAGATGAACTTATATTAGACATTAGCCAACTAAATCTAAGTTTAGTGTATTCTTAACGATTGATTTTTTAACATCATTATACTTTCTATGAGGTTTGTATGCTCTAAATGCTTGAGTAACTAGCTGTCTTCTTTTAGCTAAGAAGGACGTATTTTTTTTTCCTATTAGCAAGTTTAAACAAAGCATTTGATAATTTTTTTTTTCAAATACTGCTCATGGATACAAGTGTAACATAAGCGGTGTTTGCAAGGTAAAAACATAGGTATTTTATCCTATTAATCGAAATCTTCTAGACACTAGTTACATTTAGCAGTCTAGCACATTTTAGATAAAATAATAAATTTTAGAAAAGCATTTTCTTATAAAAGCCACGTATGTATACTTTGAATAATAATAATAAAATTAAAGAAAACACGTAGATTAAATATAATAAATGATAATTAACTTTTAAACTAGAATTATTTAAATTAATTAATAAGAATATAATGCTAAAACTAAGTTTATTTAATTAAATAGAAATAAACCAAAAACTAATTTTAACTATTATTAGTTAACTAATCCAATTCATTATATAAACAAAACCTTTATTTATATACTAATTATTAAAATCTATTAGCATAATACAACTTTCATTTAGAAAAGTAAGTTAAAATACTTTAAAAGCTTAGAAGATAAATAGTAATAATAGTAAATAAATTATAAATTAAAATTAGGTTTAAATGTTATATTTAGTATATTAAGAATTTAGTAACAAAAGATATGTTAATTTTGCATTATAAAGTTAATTTTATCTTTATATTTTAATATTTTTTATTTCAGATCTAATGATAAGTATCTTATCAATTAATATAAATAATATTTTAGGGTAAATTAATAATGTTTCTATTGAAAATTAGATTACAAGTATAATAAATAAAATTTATAATATTAAGTAAATATTTTCCTATTAGTTATCCTATAAATAGATTTAATTGTTTAATTTAATTTTACCAGTAGATAAAATAGTATTTTTCTTTATTCTGATTAGAACTATACTATTCCTTATAAAAGTAAGACATTTTATATTACTTGTATTTTATTTTTATACTATTAAATGCTTCTCTTTCAACTAAACAAACAAGTTACCGTTAAACTAAGTTGTTAAATAATGTTTGAAGTATATTTACTAATGTAGGAGTAAAGTAATGTTTTTGTATAGTTTGATTTATAGATATTGTATATACTTTTATCTTAATATATTGTTTTGTATAGTACGATTTTTAAATAGATACTAATATATCGATGAAAAATAAGCTTTAAACAAGGCCTAGATTCTATTACTATTAGAATAAAGCTAATTAATGGTAAAGAATACGTTTTAGGCATTATAGCCACTGCTTGCTATTTTTAACTATATGATTGGTTTTTTCTTATCTTTTAGATATGCATTTTAAATCTTTACTTGTATGGTTACTTCCAAGCTGTTATAAAATTTGATTATAGACTGCTCAATCTTTAGTCCTTAATCTAGTTTTTGAATTTAAACTTGTTTTCTAACCCTTTTTTATTTTTATCTCTCTATCTTGCTTTTGTACTTAGTTTAGTATGTACTTTATAAGCTTAACTTAAGACCTATAAAGTTTATAGAGCAAGTAAGAAGGGATATCCTTATAATAGCTTGAGTGTTTAAGTAATTTATTTAACTATGGGAGGAATAGTAAAGAATATTAAAGGGTGCTAGTTTAGCTTAGTAACTATAATATTAAAAGCTAAGACTAACTAGTAAAATACTGCGCTTTGATGCACTTTTAGGAAATCTTTTAAAGCAAAATTACTAATTGAGGATTTATTTCTAATGCAGAAAGCTTAGAATAACGTTAATAATTTCGCTTAAGAGTGTTTTAATAGAGTAAGGACTTAGAAATAATTAAATAAGCAATCCTTAGAATTAATTATAAAGGGGGAAGAAGATAAATAAAAATAGAATCTGTCTATATAATACATTTAATAATAACTAAGAATTAAAGATTACTATGAAGAATAATTTATAACTGCATGAAATTAACTTTGCAGGATTAGAAAAACTTAAAAGATTAATAAATTATCAAAATTAAGATCATATATATAAATACTAATGGATTATATATAAAACACATAAATATAAAACAATCTATCAAAGATAAAAGTATATACAATATCTATAAATCAAACTATACAAAAACATTACTTTACTCCTACATTAGTAAATATACTTCAAACATTATTTAACAACTTAGTTTAACGGTAACTTGTTTGTTTAGTTGAAAGAGAAGCATTTAATAGTATAAAAATAAAATACAAGTAATATAAAATGTCTTACTTTTATAAGGAATAGTATAGTTCTAATCAGAATAAAGAAAAATACTATTTTATCTACTGGTAAAATTAAATTAAACAATTAAATCTATTTATAGGATAACTAATAGGAAAATATTTACTTAATATTATAAATTTTATTTATTATACTTGTAATCTAATTTTCAATAGAAACATTATTAATTTACCCTAAAATATTATTTATATTAATTGATAAGATACTTATCATTAGATCTGAAATAAAAAATATTAAAATATAAAGATAAAATTAACTTTATAATGCAAAATTAACATATCTTTTGTTACTAAATTCTTAATATACTAAATATAACATTTAAACCTAATTTTAATTTATAATTTATTTACTATTATTACTATTTATCTTCTAAGCTTTTAAAGTATTTTAACTTACTTTTCTATATTTTTACGTATTATTTTACATTGAAAGTTGTATTGAAATTTGCTAATAAATTTTAATTATTTTAATAAATAAAGCTTTTGTTTATATTATATAATTGGATTAGTTGCAATTTTTCTTATTATTTAATTTTGATTATAAAAGTATGCAATTATATTCTAGCAGCTCTTATAAAAGAAATAATAAGAAATTATGGATGGCAAAAGATATCCTGAGGAGATTAAGATATTCTAACAATTGAATAAGAGCAATATGGCTTTGAGATGCTACAGGCTCTATAATATTTGTTATAAATAAAAGATATTTAAATGGCCTTATGGAATCTAATTAAAATGATTCTTAATAATTAACTAGTAATGATAAACTGAGAAAATCCATCTCATTTATATATTACTATATTAGATTATCAATTCCTAATATTATGCTGCTAAATATCCTTTTTATTATTTTATGAAAATACAACATACTTAAACATAAAATTATGGAAGCAAATGTTTCTGAGCACTGTAATCTAATAAATGTTATTAAAAATAATTTAGAATTGAAGACACAAAAATAAACATTTTAACTTAAAAGCTTTTTATAGTCATTATGGATTAATTTTATTAAAACTTATGGTAAAATTTGGTGAAGATTTAAGCTAATTTTCAATATTCTGGTAAAATAGAAATATTTAATAAATTTTAGAAATATTACAAGAAGAAAGATTTTAATATAAGTAAGCTACAAATAATCAATTAATTAATAATTAAGCTACTTTTATATAATCAAAGAGTAATGCAGAATTGCTTAAATACCAGAGTAATTATCTTATAAAGTAATTTTTTGACATTTTGATAAAAGAAATTTCAAGTTTAATGTTCAAAAAGAATCCCTTTAATAGATTTTAATATCATCAAGAGAATGGCAATCTGTATTTTGATGATTTTATCTAATGCTGAAATTGTTCTTCTAATAACAACTAAATATAAACAAAAACAGTATAAGAAAGATAATTTTAGTATGTTTAAGATAATTTCATAGGTATAAAAATTAATAGAACAGTAATTTTAAGTTAATCAACAAATAAAGTAAAAAAATAAAATAAAATTGGCAAATAAATATTTCTAGAAAGCTTATAAACAAATAAAATAAATTGAGCAATATAAACTAAATCTAATAAGATAAGATAATTTATGAGAGGAGAACTTATAAAAATTAAAATAATAATTCAAAAAATATTTCCTATAATAATAAATAAAATCTTTAAAACATTAATTTTATAACATTTTAAAACAGTAAATAAAAATAAGTGAAAGTTAGGCTTTTAGTTAATCTTAAAAACGAAAATTAAAAATAAAAATTTTTATTTTTCGATAAAAAATTAAAATTGCATTTATTTGATTATTTTAGATATTTGCATTAGTTATAAAAAATAAAAAATGTTAAAACTTGAAAACTTATAGTAATTGAATTAATATTTTTCTTAGAATATAACGTAGAATTTAAAATATTTAAAACAACGATAGAAAATTTTTGTAAGTAGTTCTTTTTAAATGCAAGAAATAGTAACAAATTTATAAAAAATTGCGATAAACTCTTTATGAATCTTCTGACTTTGAAGAAAAATTTGGAAGTAAGTAAAATCAGACTACATCAATAGGTTTATGAATTCTTTCCTACTGAATAATTTAATGTGGAATAACTTATTAAAAAAGTACTAAATTGAGAAAGATATTTATAATTAAAAAAATGCACATATTTTGTAACAGTTCACAAAGCAAAAAAAATTGTCTCAAAATTAATGTATAAAGAAAAATAAAACGCTTTTTAAGTTCACATTTGAAAAAAATGCTAAAAAATTTTGTAAAGAAAAAATGAATAAATTTTTATTTATGTCTAAAAAGTAAAAATCTAAAAATGTAAATTGAATCTCATTATATTATTAGAATGGAATAAGAAAAAGTTAAAATATTTAAATAAAAAGAGGAATAAATATGTCTTTATAGAAGATTTTTTTAATTCTTAAATTCGAAAAATTACTAAAAAGATAAGAGAGAATCAAGAAATATCATAAATATAATGAAGTGGGATAGTCCTCTAGACAAAAAGGATAACATTGTTGGTAATGAGAAAATTATAAAAAAGTTCTGTTAAGCTCGAAAAGAAAAACATGAAAAAATAAGTACTTTTATTTATCGTTAAGTAATTCTTAAATGGGAAAGAGGTTGAAATACTTCCAAAAACACCAAATGTTAATTTTTTTAAATCTTACAAGATAAAATTAAAATTCAATCTCTCAAATGAAAAATATAAAAAAGATATTACCATAATTTACTTTTATTGAATGGTGATAATAGTTTTCGATTACGAAGATCTGAGTTTAGATAAAAGCTTAAATTAAGTTTAGTTTTAAATTTTTAATATTTCATAATAATAATAAATTTTGTATAAACTTATTAAAAATAAGACTGAAGAATTATTAAAAGATAATAAAATTTTAAATTTATTAAAATAAAATAAATAAAGGATATTAGAGCCAATAACAGCATATTATTAAAAGAACAAAAGCCTTTAATTTAATCTAGATAGTTAATAAATTAAAACTTTTTAATTGTTAGAATTATTTAAAATATTTTGATATTAATTTATATAAAGTTTAAATTAAATACCATATCATAAATAATAATATTACTACAGCTTTATAAATCTTTTAACTTAATGGTTAAAAATAAAAAATTTAGGTAATTAAAATAAATAAAAATTGTAAATTTAAACCTATGATAAATAATTTTAACTAGAAACTAAATTTAAAGCTTAAAATAAAGTAATAGTTTATTTCATGAATAAGATACATTAATGAATCTCTAATAACTTAATAAGTTTAAGTTCTTTAACAAATTTTTTAGCTTTTAATTATAAGATATTTAATTAAACAATCTTAAAAATTAAAATTTACAAGAAAGAGAAAGATTTTACTTTTAACTTATATATTGCTAGCCAATTTTAAATTTAGTAAAGATTTGATTCAATTAAAATGTAGCTAAATTTTTTATGGATTAATAAAATTATAATGTGGTAGATAAATATATTTATTATTTTAAAGACAACTTTATTCAATAGGTTTAAATTTTCGAATCATAAAACTAAAAAATGAAACATAGAAATAATCTGATTTTAACTTATATTTTTTCTATATTATATTCTTAACTTGCTAAGATTTTCTCTGCTATGAGTCTTGATAGGCTTAAGATTATTTTTCTTTATTTTTCCAATAGTTCAATATCAATCACTTTTTAATGAATTGACTACTTATTAGTTATAGGGAATTTCATTTATGTTGGAGTATTTTTCTATTAAATTAGCCTTTACTTGTACATATATTTTAAATATATCTTTCCATTATTTTCTTTTATTCTCTTTTATTTTTATTAAAATTTGTATCAATTACCTACTTTATACTCTGACCACTTTCATTAACAAACTACATTAATCTCCGATAAGGAAACTCTTATGGTAGTGATTATTGTTCTATATCCATTTATTCATTGCTATTATAGTTGTTTTGATTTAGAGTTTCTAGAGATATAAGTTTCTTTTAAGATTTATTCTATCTATGAGCCTCTTTTATATATTTGCTAAAGGACGGGTTTAAAGATTCCTTTCGTAAAATTGAATTTTCACATAATAGAATTTCCATAATGTTGGTCAATTCTTAAATTCACTGAAATAGTTCAGTAATAGCTTCTTTTAATATTTTGTTCTCTATCTAAAGAAGGCAGATATCATTGGCTACAGCTTACTAAGAGTTATTTGGTTTTATTAGAGAGGTCTGTTATTTCTTCGGAGCCAATTTATAAATAATGCTCTTGTATTTTGATCACTGAATAATTGAAATAAAATATAATATTTGCTTAAAACCTAAATATTTTAAGATTTTGATTCGTTTAAAATAATTACTAATATTTGTTTTTTGCATTTTTTAATTATTTTTTAATTTAACTAATTTCGTAAACTTTTTATAAATATTAAATTAGATCTTATGCAGCGCTAATAATGAAAACTTTAATTGATTTATTTATTACCAGTATAATGCGTATTTAATGTATTTTTTATTTTATCTCCTACTAAATTTAAGTATCAAGCTTAAATACTTTCATTATTTTTAACATTTCAGTGTTTTTCCTATTTTCATTTTTTTAATCTACTTTTCTTTATCAAATTTTGAAATTTATTTATCTTCATAAGCTTGGATTTAGTATTTTAATTTTCAGCCTAGTATTAAGTTACTATTTTCCCAATTGCTATATTTAACTATTTTTGCTCTTATAATCAAACCATAGCTATGAATTTATCTGCATAATAAGAGTAAAATTTATTATATTATATTAAAACTCTTCCTATCAGTAACGGCAAGAAAATACCTAACTAGCAAATTAAATTCATTTAAAATTTTAGAAGATTCTTATATGCCAAACAAATTTTGAAATATAAAATAAGACTTAATCGTAAATTTTTTGCTATTAAGGATATGAGATTTTAAGTAAAAATTTAAAAGAGAAATCAGTAGTAGATAAGAAGTTAAAATTTTAGAGAAAAGAAATTTAAATTTTTTAATATTTTGAGATTCATATTACATTAAATATTTCAATGCACATATAGAAAAATCCTCTAAAAATAATAGAAAAATAACATTTTTTTAATATTATAATAAAATTACATATCTAATTTGAAGAATTGTTTGATTACTTTTTCTCTATGACTTTAATATAGAAAATAAACAAATTAGCATTGTGTTGCTCAATAATTTTTTCTTAATTTATTGAAAAAAAACTTAAGCTATTTATTAATAAATATTAATAAAGATGATGCATCTTAAAAATTGCTCAGTAAAAAATTAATATCATTTCATGTATATATGCAAGAGTAAACTAACAAAAAGAAAAATAAGTTATTAAATATTTAATTACAGGAAAGTAAATTAAAAAATTAAACAAATAGATCAAAAATAAAAGCATTTAGATTGTAAAGAATTTTAAATTTCCCAAATCAAAACTGTTAATTTTTTAATTCGCAAATAAATTATTATTAAAATAGATTTCTTTATATAGAAATAAATAAATAAATTTGATTATAGAGCGCGTAGCACTCTCGTTGGTGCGCAGCTCTTTAAAAAAAATGTTTCATACTGACAAGAATGTTTCTTACTGATAAAATTATCAGATACTGGTAGACCTTGTCAATACTGGTATAATTATTCAGTACTGATAAAAATGTTCAATACTGATATAATTTTAGAATACTCGTAATCTTTAATACTTGCTGGAGGTCCAAGGACATGGCAGGATTGTATCTCATTGCATCACCAAAGCAGAGGACGACATGTGTCAATTATGGGTACTTAAATTCCTCATCTCTGATGAAGTTCGCAATATTATTTCTTTTTAGTTCCAGAATTAAAATAAACGAAGCCAAGCCAAGCCAGCGTCGAAGGTCTAAGAATCTTATGTCTCGAGTCCAAACCAAAGCAGAGGAAGACATAAAGTCGATTATGGGTACTTAACTTCCCCAACCTCTGATGAAGATGACCTTGTTGTTCACCTTCGAACAACTATGGTGGTTTTTAAAAAATTATATAATAACTATTTATCTTTATTATTGGAGGATATGGGAAATTTTCTTTACTTATTCCGGGCTCTTCCTGCTAAATTGAATATATTAAGTTAGTATCTACTATATAATAAATTTATAACTATTTCTGCGATAGTTTTAACTTCAAGATTTACACATTAATTTAAGCCTTTAGTAGCTTATAAATAAATCTATAAACGGGCAGTAAAATTGATTCTTCTTGCTAAATTATAGAAGCTATTTCCAAAATCATAGAAGATTTTAAATATAAAACTAGAATATTTTTTTTAATTAAAGGTGAAAAGCCATCTATGCTAATTATAAAATTAGATTTTATCCTCGCTTTATGAGCAAATCTACTTGAGCTAGTAATTTACACTTTAATAATAATCAGATAAAGACCTTAAAATTAAAATTTTTCACTGGAATTTTAATAATTTAAGTATTAGCTTTGAGAGTTTGAAGATCATTCTGCATTCTCTGAACAGCCTCTTTGATGGACATACGAAGATCTTCTACTAAGCAGTTTCGGCAGACAGTAACTATTATGCTTTTTTAATGCATACTCCATAATAATAAGCTCTAAGCCCCAACTAAAACCTAATAATTTCACGATGTGTTCTCTTCAAGAACTTAGATCCAACCAGTACCTCCTTAGCATTTGAGGAATAATCAGACAAATCAAGATTTTGATTCCACTTTTCTTTTAATTACAATTTAAAAGGAATAAATAACCATTTTTATACTATCTTTTTTATTTTCCTCAATTTCTTCTTTATTAATTCCCTGACATTATTTTATTTTTTATTAAGATAGAATTGCAATATTTTACTTAGCTTTATTAAATTTAACCTTCTATAATTTATTACGTATAAACAAATAAATTAGTGGTACCATTATTAGGATCACCTTGATTAATAAAAGAATCAAATTTTACTGTTTGTAATAGTTTAGAATAATTCTAAATTTACCTGGTCATTTTTATCCACATTGTCTTTATTTGTTTTTACTTCATTGGATCATATTCTCTTCTTTTTTCCGTTTTTATAAATAAAATTAATTACTTTCTTTTCTTTCTTCTTTAAGTTCTTTAAAAAGATTGGAGTTAGATGAGATTAGAGGAGTATCATCTTTTGTGCTAATTGGCTCAGTAAATTAAATTTTCTAAATATAAACTATGGTTGATCATTTCAATATCTTTAGTTATTCCACTCCTGTCCAAATTAGCATCATGTGAACACAGAAGGGCTCTTAGACCTGGATTTCAGTGATCAATGTTACAAGCATTGATGATGAGCCATTCTTCTCGTACCTCTAGAGTGAACCCTCAAAAAAAGCCTTATCCAACAAAGGACACGTTCTTATTTATCCATGATGGCCTCTATTACGAGAGTCCTCGAAATGCAGTCCAAACTGCAGCGGATTACCAACTTTACTGCCTACTGCATACTGTCTATTTTTAAATTATATAATAATGTAGGAATTATAAAATTTAAAATATTAAATATTAATAATAAGAACTTCTCCTTTATGACATTCACTTTTATATTAAACTGTTGCAAGTATAAATAGCTAATTGATTAGCAATTATAATACCTTAGAATTTATACTACTGTCTCATCATACATCATTAGTTTAGTCTTTACTAGTCTTGTTGTCACTCTATTTAGTTTATTTAATTTACATGCTAATTAAACTAGTTATTAGACATTTGAATAATTAAGTTTAAATTTTATGAAAAGCAATATTTGTTTATTAATTGAAGCATATTTATCAATTATTATAAATGTCTATAGCTCTCAAGTGTATTGCTTGTAAGGAAAACTTCGATGAATGAAAAAAGATTCCTATGATTCTACCATGTCAGCACTTATTATGCTACCTTTGCATGATTAGCTTCAAAAATCCCTTTAAATCTAATGTGCTCAATTTGATTGCAATTAAATATTCTAAGTTAGTCCTTTAGAACTGTAGAAAGACATAAAGGTGATTGAAGTAGTAAAGTAATAAAAGGAAGTACCAAATAATTACTTAACTACTCTAAAACTTCTAGAATTAGAACTAAAGTAAGTGCTTAAGAACATAACTAAGACATAGTATTAGGTATAACTAACAGTTATGAAGATGGTGGAACAATCTTAGTTATGTGATAGTATGAAAATGCAAAAGGTATTATAAAAGTTGCTAGTGTAAATAAAGAAATATACCTAAGCATCATCTGGACTCTTAAAAGACTAAGAGAAATAACCAAAATTATAGACAATTAATCAAGCTTTCATTTAAAAAATCCAATCCAAGAAGGTAAAGAAAAATTAGAATTAGCTAAGCAAGAATAAATAAAACTAAACTAGAATTAGGCAAACATATTTGATGAGCATTTGATATTAAAGCAGCAAAATATAAAGAATATTGAGATAATAAATTACTAGCAAGATCTAATATTAAGACTTGAATAGTAAATATAAATAGTGACTTCTGAATATCAAGAAGCTTACAGTAAATAAAGAGCTCTAGAGGAATAATTATAAAGCTAGCTAATTTTAAATGAAAATAAAGATAGAGATTATCAGGATTAGATATCTTAATTATAAAGCTAGATAAATTAGATTAAGCAGTTTAATCTAGATTATGAATAAAGTAAACGCCATGACTAAAAATAAGAAACAAACTTGTTTTAAATCACAATAAAGTCTCCTAATAATAAGAGAATTTAGATAGCAAGTGAATAAAATGAACAAATATATCAAATAAAAAATAAGATACAAAGCTAAACAGGAATTAATTAAAAATCACATCGATATTTTCATAGAAAATAATAACTAAGAGCTAGAAAATAATGCAACTTTATAGTAATTGGGAATTATAAATGGGTCAATGTTGCTGATGAAGTTGAGTAAATATTTACTATTAAATTAGATTGTAAGAGAAAGACTGATTCTTAATGTAGAGAGTAAGAAATGACTCTTTATTCAGAGGGTAAACATAAAATTAGATGTATAAAGAATGTAAGTATCAAAGTTTATAATTATCATAGGAGGTAACGATAACTATCTAAATTTAAAGATGGTAAGAGACAGAACTAAAAATTGCTTAGAAGGTAAGAATAAAATTGAAATAAGTATAGATGGTAATTTTACAAACTGATAACGTAGGCAGTAAGTAAAAGGAATTACAATATCTATAGGAAGTAAATAAGAAAACTTATATCAGGAAGTAAAATTTATAATCGCAAAGATTGTAAGCAGAATGATTAATCAAATAAAGACAGTAAGAAAGAGTTCATTTTTAATATAGCCTGTAAGTAGAATATTCTACAACAAAACAGCAGGTAAGTTAATAAATAAAATTATATAGGAAGTAAAATTAATTGTTCTAGGGAGTAAGAAAAAAGTGATAAAAACAGACTGTATTTAGAATTGATACCAAATATAGTTTGTAAGTATAAGAGTTGATAAATAATTAGGGAGTAAGAAAAATAAAAATGCTCTAGTTGGTAAGTTTAATTGTAAAAATTATAAAGAGGATAAACAGGAAATTTATTATGGATGAAGACTGTAATTTGAAAATATGATTAATAAAATAGACTGTAAGTGAAAGATTATAAAAATTTAGATTGTAAGTTAACGATGTGAAAATCATACAGATTTTAAGATTTGATTTTGCATAGTATGTAAGTTAATTAAAATACTCAATAATTTAAGACCGTAAGAATAATAAATAGCATTAGGTGGTATTTTAATTAAGAATAAAAGATTGTAAAATTTGGATAAAGATTTAAAGGGGGTATGAAAGTTTAAATAGTAAAGGGTGTAAGATTTTAAAGAAGTATTATGAGGATAAAAACAAAACAATTAAAATTATCAATTAATTTTTAATTGTTTTTTTCTTTAAGTTAAAATGACTTATTATTAGAAAAAATTTAACTTAAAGCAACTTGAAATATTTTTTTTATCTTTTGATGAATAGTTTCTTATTTAATGTTCATTTATTCAATCTGATGATGAATATATTTTAATTTAAAAGAATTGTTTAAATAATAAAATTGGATTTAGTCCCCTTTTAATAGTTCAATCATTAATTTCTTCGATTTTTGTTAAAACTTACTATATATGCTCCTTATAATTATTTATCAGTAGAAAATTTAATTATTTGCCTATTTTAGATCTGATTAAAAACTTATTTAATTGTTATGCATTATCATTTATCTGGAGCTCATTCTAATTCTTATTAAGATCAATTTTTTACATTTTATATCGAGTGAGAAATCTAAAAAATTATTTAAAGCTATCCTCACAGATTCAGTTTAAAATTTTACATTGCTCTTCTTTGCTGCTAAAATGCCTAGTAGTATTAGCATATTATACTATTTCTTACACTTTCCCATTCTTAAGTTCTTCAAAATTGCTGTATTCAACTATTTTATCTTACTTTAGACAGTTACAGCACTCGTATGCTGTGTATGTTTATTAAAATTGGAAGCAGATTTAATTTATATTTCTATCGAGAGAAGTTTAAAATGTGAAATTCGCTCTAATTTAGTTCAAGTTATGCTTTATAAATCTATTTCTACTATTTTCTAAAGCTTTAACTATTAGAACTTATTCAGCTAAAAAATTACTTTTTCAACTAAAGAGGCTGAAATTAAGGATTAATGGAAAAAAGCAATTTTTGAATAAAGTTTAATAATTCCAAGAGGATAATAATTTAGCTAAATTAGATTCGAAGATATTGTTAAAAGATGCATAAGCTTATAAGATGAAAATCTAAAATAACTTTCATAAAACAAGCTTTAATAAAAAAACTAGTTTGCATTATTTTGCGAAGATTTAACAATAAATATCTGAATATAGATGTATCAAAAAGAGTGAAATATTTAGCTTTGGTCAAAAATTTCGAAAGTATATAATAAGTGTTAATTAAGAAGTATGATTATTTATATGACTAAGTTTATTCTAAGGTTTATACGTTTGGTGGATATTTTTATTAATAATTAAATTAAATAGATAAAATTTAAATATTTGAGAGTAAGTAAAATTAGCGAATGATGAGTAACTAGAAGTTAACTCAAAGAGCATATGCTTATGCAAATTATGCTACATAAATAAAAAAAAATTCTATCAGAGTAAATTTTTCTTAACTATAAGCTCAAATCTTTGACTTAATTAATTGATGTAAAAGGAGAAAAACATCCTTATATAATAAAAAGATTTAGAATAATCAGTTTTATAAAGAAATAGCATCTATTAATTTAACTTTTATACGGATTAAAAGAGCTACAATTCATCAAACAAACAATGGGAAATTATTATTTGATTTAGTAAGTAAATAAATATCATAAAAGCTTATATTTTTTTTATAACTAAAAACATTTTTCAAACTTTAAGTCTTTTTTTTGGAAAATATGTTCATACTAAGTAATAAAAAGAAGGTAAATCTCCGAAATAGAAAAAGTTAGTTAATTTCGATAATTAAGGAAGATCTAAATTCAGTTTCAATCTGTAACTAGTTTTTTATGCTATATATAAAAAATATAATATCTAAAGGGAATTTATTTGAAGTATATAGAAATGAGAAATAAAATAACATGGAAATATTTTTAAATTAAAGTGATTATAAACGAAATGATTGATTTATATGATTAAAACCTTAATAGAATAAAAAGATAAAGGAATATATTGAATCAAGAAAAATATTAGTAAGACTGTACTTGTACAGGATCACTTCTATAGGAGATTCTACTCGTTTGCTCCAACAAACGAGACTCCAACCCAATCTAGGAAGATGATTAACGCACTTTTCCCAGCAGGAGATATCGATGACGCTGAGGGAAGAAGTGGTTCTGACTAGATAGTATAGCAAACAAAATCTTTTTAGAATTTAAACAAAAAAATTAAATTAAAAAATATTGGATCTAAAACATCATAGCATGTAAATTGTTGTAATCTGAAATAAAATAATTAAGAATAATATTAATTTGATCTTTCTTTTAAAATCAAGCATTAATATTGCAATGTACTATCTAAAAATTAATTAAAGGAATATAATTATTTATTTCTATAGAAAAACTAAAAAGTTTTATATAGAAATTAAATGTATGCTAAGCATTAAAAAAATTATTAAATTACAACTAAAAACTAAAAAAAAGACTGAGACAATTATTATTAATACCTAATATAACATTTTTATTCATAATTTTCATTAAAGTTAAGAATAACTCTCTCATTTTTGCTATTTAACTTAAGGTATAATAATCAATAAGATAAGTATGTGAATTTTACAATAATTGAATATAACTAATTTAAAAAATAATAAGTCTAAGAGATAGAAGATATTCATAGTTTATAATATAAAGAGTTAAACAATAAAATTCTATAAGAATCTATTCTAAAAATGAATAGTTGGTTTAAAATAAGAGATATAATTAAAAATAAAATTTGAAAGAATTAAATAAATACTGTAAAATTTTCTATTTAAGAAAGTTTAGATATAATAAGCTTTAATAAGAAGATATTAAAGCTATCTAAAAAACTTCAAATATGTTTAAAAAAAGTTAAAAAGAGTTAATAATTTCAAAATTTGGCCTATACATCCAGGGAATTTGGAAAATTCTTCTCTAGAACTACAGGGCGGTTTAGGATTTCATTAGTCTGCCATCTACATTTATAATCTGGTTTTCACGGTTAGTCTTTTTCATCTATAAATTACTTGTAAAATTCTTAATATTATTATTATAAAATTTTTCACTATATGTTATGTTTAACATGTTTGAGTTGATCATATTTGAAATAGGTATTTTGCTATATTTCTTCTATTGTTTACATAGATTTAGTTTCTTCAACAGTATCTATTATAATGATACTACTTTTAACATACATAAAAGCTTATTTTTCTTCTTAGCTTTATTATAGTTCATTGCTTTCGATGTCAGAAGAATATTTCCTTGTTATCAATTGCTTCTTAATATAATTTATTATTGGATATTCTCTCTTTCTTAAAGTTCTTTTATTTTAAATTGGAATTAAGAAAAATAAAATTAAAACATTTATGGAAATTAATTAAATTATTTGTCAAACTCATCCAGTTTATATCTTATTTACGATTATATGCTATCTATTGCATCCTTTATAGATGAAAATTAAAGGTTTAGTTATTCTTTCATTTTTTTTAGTTTCTATTATAATTTTTCAATCTTTAATCTATATTTTTTTAATTCATATTGTGTATTTAATATCCATTACTGAACTGATTATCCAAAATTCCTGAGATTATTGTACTTTATCTTATTAAAATTATTATTTAATTAAATTAGATTGCTATTCAAATCTTTTAGGTATTCGTTGATAGACGTCTGTAATTTTTTAGATATCATTTTATTTTATTTAATAAAAAAAGTATCAATAATAAAAAAATAAAAAAGCATCTAAAAGTAACTAAAATAATAGTATTGTAGTTAATATTATTTAAGCAAATAGTATAATTTAAATAAAAAGCTAAAAAATAAAAATATATTAAATTTAAAATTTAGAAAAATAATATAAAACTTAATTTAATATAAATAAGCATAATAAATTAAAAATCTATTATTGTAAGAAGAAAATCTTTATTTAAAATAATAAAATAGATTTAAGGATAAATAACTTTAAGGTGGAAAATATTAAAGAAAATTTTTATAGTTAATAGATCATAAGTTAAAGAATAATCTCAAAGGGCACAGATAAAATTTGTTTCATAGAGAATTATAGTAATAAACTAAAATGAAGAATACATTTAATTAAATAAATAGAAATATTAAAAGTTATGCTAATATAATTAAATCAAAATGATTATTAATCAAATAGTATAATATAAGTATTACAAATCAAGCATCTACTAATGAAGTAAATATATTAGTATCTTAGTGATAAATTTAATTCTAATGTAATGAGTATTAAATAAAATAACTAGATTATTTATATAAAAATGGCTTCTAAGAAATAACAGAACTTTGAACAAAACACTTAAACAGGAAAATTCTCTAAGAAATAAAAAAGCGAAATAATTACAATGAGTGAAAGTGAGAAATATGATTGATATGACGAACATTAACCACTTGGAAATCCAGAACTAAAAAAACTTCCGACACAAACTCAAATAAAAATATTATCTAAGTCATTAAAAGAGTTTATGTTTAAAAATAGATATCTCACTGATAAAGTAGAAAAATTAGAAAAACTAATAATGTCTTTACTTGAGAAACAATATTAATCATCATAAGAAATAGAAGACAAACTGGAACAAAGAATTCTTTAAATTTAATAATAAATTCAGGTTACGCCATTTTCGTTTTAACAGAATTAATTAGATCCTGAGAATTAGAAAATGAAGCCTCAAATTAAAATAAACAGTAAACGTTTATTTAAAATAAGTAGTAAATTTAAATTAAATAAGTGCTACAGGAATAATAGGTTAAAAGAAGAATGAAATGCTACGTGTGCAATAAATAACACCAATGAAAATACTGCTACTAACTAAGCGAAATTTAAAGAAAGACTAAAATAAGATATTTTTAGAAAACTATTTAGGATATATCCAACATAAAGCGGAAAAATTTATAGAAAAAATTCTTTAATTCAAATCTTAATCCTTGGAGAAATAATTAGGAACGCTACAAGCAAGATGAAGACTATTCAGAATATTAAAGGATGGTGCGCTAATGAAGTGCTACACCGCCTAACTAAGCCTAGTAGAAATTCAAGACAAACTAATGGAGACAAGCTGATAGAATAGGTCAGATGGCTGATTACTAAGGCTTTAACAAAGCTTTTTAACTTTAACTCTTTTTTTATATTTTTCAACATAAAGTGTATATTATAATAAGTTAGTGAGATGGATTAATTAGGTATAATTTAAGAATTTTAATAGGATTATGTATAAATTTAAAATTGGGAACTACTTTTCTCATGAAAGAAAAGTATCGGAATTAAGGTTTTAATTTCTTCATAATATAAATAGAAAAATTTTAATATTCCTAAGCTAAGCAAATTGAGATAAATTAATTTAATTTATAAAGAAATTTATTTCAGTTTTAATAAATTAAAAACAGTTCAGCATAAGTAACCAAATTTAAATTTTCGCTTAATTTATTATAAGATAAAAAAAGATTTTGAGCTCTTATATATAAAATTAATAAGCTTTAAAAGTTTAAAATTTATAGGAAATTAATCATTTATTTGCTCTCAAATTTTCTTCGATATCTCCAGATGTTGTTCCATCTTCTAAGCCATTTATTTATTCACAAAATTTATTTTCCTTTAATTTATCTATTCTATTATAAACCCAAATCTATGTACCTCGTTCTTCTATCTTCCTTCCTTCAACCTAGTTCCAAACTATTAGTTAAATCTCTCCAATATATTCAATTATTTTCCTTAATGATTCACTTTTACAAAGTTCATATTAATTTTAATCTAACTTCCTTATTATTATTTTGGATCTATTTTAAGAGTCACTTTTTAAATTTATTTCATAATGTTGTTTATCCTCTACAACTATTATCGATCTTTAGCTTGTTAGCTAGTTCAACTAAAACTAGTTTTATCTTTTTCCTGATTCCACTTTTGAGATGTAAATTCAGTGTTTAAGCAAGATTTACTCACCAATTTACCGCAAAAGTAAAACGAGGAGTAAGTAAGTTGAAATGGAGAATTCATTCTATAATGAATTAATTGCTTACTTTTAAAGGCTTACTTTTTATAATCTAGTAAAGAAACTTTCCTTATAAATGCTAGAGTTTAAGCTAATTATAAACTCATTGTATAATCAATTCTGATATAGTTACGAAGCTTAATAAATAAAAATGATTAGGGATATTTTTAGCTTCTATCCTCTTTAAGGATTAACTTGGGCTTTACTAGTAACACTCATTAATTTATATACTATCAATATGTTTTTTTAGGCAATTAGATTAACAAGTTCATTCATTAGCTAAAGTTCTAGTACTAAGCTAAAAATATTTTTAACATCTGAAGAGTAAAACAATTCTTTAGAGAAAAACGCAATAAAAAATAGGAATCTGAGACTAAAAAAATTTACTCTACTAAATGACGAAGAAACATTTATACTACATTTTAGAACCTCTACTAGCATTCGTAGAGTGATTTGAATGAATAAATTATTAAAAAGATGTATTAACTTACATTTAGAAGCTAAATTAAGATAAAATTAGTAACTATAAATTATTAAAAATCTAAGCCAAATACTTATTTCTTAAAATGATCTTCAGAAAGAGATATTTTGGAAATTATTATACTTATTTTTTAATTTTGTCAAAAGAAAAATTTGAAAGCTGAAGCACTTTTATTATGATTTGCTTGAAATAAAAAAATATTTAAGGCTACGAATTTTTTAATTTTGTAAGTAATAAAAAAGGGGAAAATTAGATATTTAAGAGATTAGTATAAATAATAATAAAAAGCGGGGTAGCGCAGTGGAAGCGCGCTGGGCCCATAACCCAGAGGTCGGTAGATCGAAACTACTCCTCGCTATTTTTATTCGTTAAATAAAGAATTTAATAGAAATTTTTTCTTAGTGATAAATACTTTAAACTATTACCAGATTATAAACTTTAGTTAAGCATTGTAAGTTCTATCTCTTTGATTAAATAAAAAATCTAATTTATTATATATAAGCATATTTTTATATATTTTCTCATTAACATACAATAGTGCATATATTTTTTTAATTTATAAGGGATATGCAAAATCTGAGACAAAATGATAAATAAAGAAGATTAATTAAATTTTTCTTAAAGCCTGAAAATAAGTATACTGATTTAAAATTTTCTGAGCAAATATAAAGGAATAAACTTTATCTCTGTGGTCTAAAATAAGTTTACTTCATAGGATTTATTATAGTTCTACTGTTTAATTAAATTAATCAGATCATAACTAAAAATTTAAAGAGCTGCTTTTAAGTTTATTTCTGCAATCCTTAGATTCCTAAATCTAAATGTAAAAATGTTCACCTTATACGCTTTAGCCTTATAACTATATCCATATATAATTTTAAAAATAATCATTTATTTCTAAATTTAACCTCTGTTAGTGAATTTAAAGTGAACTTACTCCAAATTTAATCAAATTTTTTTCTCCTTCAATCCTTAAATCTAAAAGATTTTGCTTACAACTATTTATTTCAGTTTCTCAACTGACGTAGAAAAAGCTCCTTGGAGTTAAATCTAAATATAATATCTATTTAATGACTCTTAGAACTCCAATCTTCTGAAATAGAATAAAAAATGAAATTAATTTAGAAATTGAAAAAATCTAATTTATGGCTTTTGAAAACATGATAATTCTATCTTACGTATTTAAAAATGATAACCATTTAATATGTATATATGATAGAAAAAATTAAAATTTTATTCTTTTTTATTCCTATATTTCATCTTTCTTGGTCCTTTCATTTCTATATTTCTTAATAAATATTACCCTAAAATTTAAGTATCAACCTTTACCTAGATATTGAAATATCTTCTCTTTACTCTTTATAATTGTAAAATATACATCTAGTTATATAAAATATTAGAAGATTTAAAGAAAAACTACTTTAAAGGGAAGGAGAAGCAAATGAAAATAATGACTTAGTTATAAATACCATGAGGATATCTCTAGAACTTTATAAATAAAGCAGCTTAGTTTAAAATATTAAAATGCTTATAAGATAATTTCTAGTTTTACACTCAATATCTAGTCATCTCTCATCATAAATGCCAAATTATTTTATAAAAACCTATTTCTGTCTATAACTGGAAGCAATACTTGACTAGAAATATTTATTTTAAACACTAGAAATTAATTTTGAAGTGCTTGTATTTTAAAGTACATAAGCATTATATCAGTAATGAAAATAAGCTAGTTTTGCTAGATATTTATTGTAGACTAAACAATTATAAATAATGCCTTTTATTTTATAAATTAGTTATATAGCATTCAGAGCTACTGTAATTATAAATTAGATGAAAAGAACATTAAAACTCGATGAATTCCTTATTGACGAAGATTCTACATCCTAAACTCATCAAGGAGGATAAAGTTAGATATTCATTGTTACTGGAAATGAATAAACTTATGTAGCTAAAACTTATAGGATTTCAGACTTAAAAAGAAATGAAGGTGGTTTCTATGATGAAGTAAAAGCACTTAAGATACTAGGAAAACATTAAAACGTAATTAGAATGAAATCCTTCAATAAGAACGGATGCTTCGATAATGGAAACAAGAAGTATGCTAAAGCTTATTTGCTATTAGAATACTGCTAATACGGAAATCTTTTGAAAATCTTATTGAAAAGGAATTTAAGTGAACCTACTGCTAGATTCATTTTCATTAGCATACTAGAAGGACTAAATTATTGTCATATGAAAAATGTTTACCATTATGATATAAAACCTGCTAATATCTTAATCAGAGAAAAGAAAGGAAAATGCTTAGTGAAGATAACTGATTTTGGTTTAAGTTCGTAAAAAGATTGTTTATCTAAGAAAGGCACAGAAGGATTTATAAACCCTCAAATGCTTTTATAATAAAAGAGCACAGGAATATAAGCAGATATGTTTGGCTTAGGTATAATACTGTTCAACATGATAAGAGGAGCAATGCCATTTAATTCTGCATCATTATAAGATAATTTTTATAATGATTTAAACAACAACAGAGAGAACTATTGGAGTATCTACTAGACAGAGAATATAGTATTTTCAGAGAGTTTTAAAAGTTTGATAGAAGGAATGCTAGCAAATGATGTAAAGTAGAGGTTATGTACATACGAGTAAATAAAAAGCCATATTTGGTTATAAGGAGAAATGAACAGAGATAAGGAAGTATTAGAAGAGCTGAGTAGAATAATATGTAAATAGTAAGATAAGATAGTGTGATTATGAGTGTTTAATTAATTTGTTTATATCTAATTTTAATTAAATTATATAAAGCTTAACAAGAGCAAATCTATTTAGTTGAATTAAAGATTTATCAAATATTTAAAGTATAAATGTTATATATTAAACTAGCTAATTTAAGGTTTAACTAAGATCTATATCAAATATAAGATATACTATTTAATTGTAAAATTAGTAAAATTTGAGCAAGACAAATGATAAACAAATATTTTTTTTGTCTACTATCTTGATTGAAAAAATCTCTGAGGATCATAGCAAGAAAATTAAATTTACAATTATAGATAGTATCTAAATAAAAGACTGCTCCATAAAGTCTAATATAAACTAATAAACTCATTCTCCAAATCTAAGAAGGATTAGATATACTTTACAATCTTAACTCATTAAACTTATTTTTTATTAATAAAGAGTGAACATAATTAGAAGATTTGAATACAATTATATCTAAACTGATTGAAGGAATTCAAATAAGTGAAAAAAGTATTTTTAAAGTTAATGGATTAATATTTTATTTAACTTCCTACTTTTTTAATAATATTCCTACTAAAATTTTGTATATGTTTATGCTCTTTAGCCATTCATTACTAATATAGCTTACAATTACATAAAGTCTTATTACATCATATATAAACTATCTGATTTTATGATTTAATGTTATTTTGTCTGATGGTAATCTTATGTTTGTCTGATGAAATAAAGATCTACATGTTTGCTTCTAAAATACAACTCCTTTCGTTAATGGACTTTTAATTTGTTCTTTCTATCATGAAGAGCTAACTATGAAAAAGGCAAAAATGATCTTAATCATCTTAAGCTAAGCAATATTTATAAAGGAATAAGCAAAATAGTTTCAATTAGGACATTTAGGCTAAGAGTATGCTTGATATAAGAGCTTCTTGTAAAATATAAGAGTAAAATGGCGCTTTTAGAGAGATAATAAGCTTGATTATATTAATAACTTGGATACTATTTTAAAATTCATTAGAGAGCCAAGTAATTAAAATCTATACTAAAAAGTAAAAAAGAAGCTTTAAAAAATTAAGAGAGTGAAAGGAATGAGTGGATCATAGAAATATTAAAAGGTTATAATAACAGAAATTACAAAATAAAGGAAAACTCTGCAAAAGCACTTATGGAATGCTTTTTCAGAAAACTAACCATAAAATTTGAAAATCTTAAAGAAACATCCAAATTTATATCTTTTTTAATCAATAGAAGGAAAATTTAATAGTAAGATACTGTGGTCATAAAAAAGAAGATATAACCATAAAATAAGAAAATTAACTTTCTAACTAGTCATAAAATGAAATTAACTAAAAATCTGAATACAGAAATTAAATCATTTCCATATCAAATTATAGAGAAAAGAGCGTTGAAAAAAATACTATATAATTCTTAAATCCAAAAGAAAAGGCAGATAGACATAAGTAGAAAAATAATTTAATTAAAATAAGGGATAATTTATTTTCATCCTCAGAAAGATCTTAAAGAAATTAGAAACAAAGAAGTTTTGTTTATTCGCATTTTTGGAATATTTTATAAGTAAGAGGAACTTATGAATAAAAAGTAGAACAATAAATATTAAGAGGCTTTCTCAGATTTTAAATATCTAGCCATAAAGAATAAGTTAGGATTTTAAAAAAACTAAAAGCAACTTCATTTAAACTTAAGGGAATTAAATATTTCATCTAATATAAAAGCAACAAATACAAGATCGAATTTATATTAAATACTAGTTAGAAAATACCCCAAATTAAAGTCTTATCTAATAAAAGCATCTAAACTACCACTTTTTTATAGATTAACATCAATAGTTTTGTTTATAATCTTCTTTTTTAAGCTTTCTATCTTTTATTGCTGAAATGTATTTTAACTTTATTACCATTTTTTCTGAGATAAAATTATGTTCATATCACTGATCATAATCTTTCTATATAATAAAAAAATTATGATATATATACTAAAATTTCTCTAAGAAAATAAACAAAGCAAGGCTTTATACTATAAATAGGATATAAATACTATTTTGTGTTTGTATGATATAATAAATGTAAATACATATTATGCTACTAGACGGTCAAACGCTAGTTTTAGACTGCACCCTGGAAGAGCCTATATCTGAAATAAAGAATAAATTGGAGTAGAAAAGCCTCATAAATACTAAAGATTTTATGCTGGTTTATTAAGGTAAAGAGCTTGAAGATGAGCTAAGACTTTATGATTATAATGTAATACCAGAAGCTAATTTATGTATGTCCTGTCCGTTAAAAGGAGGAGCTAATGTTATGACCTTTCTATTTGTGGACGTAAATTAATCAAATTAGATATGGACTGGTTTTAGTTGGAATGCTCCTAAGTGAAGGATAGTCGCAAGTGGAATGAATTTAGAAGCAATTTGTAATAATGAGAAATGTGAAGCTTTCAATAAAAAGGTATGGATCTAAAAATAATTTGGCAAATTCAATTTAGCAAAGGAAAAAAGAAGAGCACTATGTCCAATATGCAATTAAAAAGCAGAAAAAGTAGTAAATGTTGGTTTCTGACTATGCTAATTTAAAGTAAAAGGAGAATTCATTGACAAACTTGGCCAAGATTAAAAAGCTTAATATACTGAAAAAGTTGATAAAGAAGATAAGTTTCTCACTTTTAATCAAAAGGAATAAAGCGATATTTAATGGTATTTCTTGGATATAAAAGTATACAAGCTATGAGACTAAAGACTAAAGATGTTTTATATAAAATTGTTTTTATAAATAAACTAATAAAAAATAATCAAACAAAGGTAATAAATACAAGTATATTAAACATATTTCTTGACGGAAACGACAGTAAGGGCGGAGAACTAAAGATGTCATCTTAAGTAAATTTTTTGAGTGATGCTAATTAAATTTGTTATATCATATAAAAACGAATTTATGCTTTTAGAACCATCCATAAAGATGTGTAAGTGTTATGAACCTAAATATATCTCTAAATTCTATAAAAGCACTTGTAATCAGTTTTTAAATTTATGTAGTTTAATTTAAATAAAAAGGAGATATATAACGTGAGTATAATAAACGAAATATATCTAAAAAGTCTAATTTAAGTTGTCACTTATATAAGTAATGATCTAGAGAATATTTAAACTGAATTTAAACTAATACCTAATTTATGAAGATACATTTTAGATATAAGCACTAATAAATAATCATTTTCTTCCTTATTTTAAATTATCTTCCCAAGAAATTATTTAGTTATTTTACTTAAAATGATAAAATTTAAATGTTCTACAAACCTAAAAAACTTTAGCTAAAGTTTAAATTAATTTATATAAAGCAAACCTAAAAAGTTTATTCGATTTAAGTTATTTTATTGCCTTCATATCTTTAATTCAGTTTATAATTTAACTAAAAATTCTAATTTATATGGTGAAGCACTATAATTGTTGCTGCTTTGCCTTATTTATAGCAGTGTCAATTGTTTCAAAGCTTTATTTAAATCTACCTAGCTTTAGTTTATGCATTTTTTAAATCTAAAGATATTTTTATTTTCTCTTTAATTTTAATAATAACGGAGTTATAAACCATGCAATGCTTAAATCTATAATGCTAGTCTAATAGCTTTTAATCATTTTTTTTGCTTAATACTTAGTTTGCTAGTTCTGCTATATAATTAAATAAGTTACATATGCTCCTCAACTTGAGTTTTTAATTTCAGTTTATGTATTTATATGGATATCTATTCCACTCTAAGATGTAAATATTCTTAATTTACTTAAATCATCTAAAGCCTTCAAAACCATTTTTCAATGCTTATCTTTCATTTCATATTGCATTCTATTTTATTCATATCCTTCGCTTTTCTGCCCGTCCAATTTTAACTTTTCATATATCTTGGTCATTTGTAGTACCATTATTTTATCTTCCTTTTAGACCTTAAAATATAAACATGATTGTGAATTCTTTTTAACATACTAAAACTATAAGTCTATAAATATTTAATTTCTACAAAGGAAAAAAGAAATCAAGTCAGTTAAAATCCCCTATAAGGTAATTATCTATATATAAAGAATGTGCTAAAGTATAAGTAAATTAGCAGGGTAGTGCATTGGAAGCGCGCTGGGCCCATAACCCAGAGGTCGGTAGATCGAAACTACTCCTCGCTATTTTATTGTAAAGCATTTAACTAAAAACTCAAGGGAAATGAGAATTTTAGTTGAGTTAAAGTATAATAAATCTTGATTTATAATTGTTTCTAAGCTTAATTGCGCAAATATTTACCAGTGCGTAATGATTCAAATACTTATCACATCAAAAATTTTTCCTTTTTTAGCAAAAAAGTTTAAACATATCTACTCTTTTTACTTTAAAGCCACTTCTTATATTCTATGATTATTTAGATCTTAATAATCTGATCTATCCCTTTCAAAATTTAGTCTAGCATTATATACTAAGCAAAATAAGCTTCTCACTATTAAAATTTTATAGATTAGCGTTTTCATACTGCCTTATTATCTCCTATTATTTTCTCTTTATACAGTAAGCTCTCTCAATTCAAATCCTACTAGTTTCTACAATTTTTATAGTAGTTGAACTCTTCAATAGACCAATAATTTCCATCTATCTTTGAAGCAAGGCTATCCATCCAAAATTTCTGTTATCATACAACTTATTTGCAGGCCATCTTAGATATAGTAGATTGACTTTACCATGAAGCTAAGCAAATTAATCTAGCATCTTATCTTAGTTGTACTGATAATAAATCCCGTTAAGCTATAAAGCTTAATGTTAGAATAGGTTAGTTATAAGTAGTTATCACTTAACCTATTCCTAAACACTATTTACTTACTTCTCTCTCTAAACTCTTATTCATACTAAATAGTAGCTGCTTAGGTTTAGAAAGAAGGTAGGGAGATAGGTAATAATATACTGATATATGGAAGGCTTTCTAATAGCTTAGGCTATTCACTTCAAGAAATAAAATCGAATTTATAGGGATAGAAAAGCAAGTTAAAGGAATAGATTTTGGTTAGTTTTAGATTTGGCAGGAAATTAGAAACTAACTTTGCGTTTATCTTGTGAAGTAAACCAAGAAGACTGAAGAATTGAGCTAGAGTGATAACTGCTTAAAACATGATTAGTTCATAAATTTAATATGTAAGTTAGAAAAAAATATCAGTAAGAGCTTTATTACTAATGGAAAAAGACAGAATATAAAGGTTTGACTTTTATTATAATTTAGAGATTTGAAAAAACAGTAAAAAAGCAAAGCTTTAACTCTAAGATAAATCAATAGATGATACTTAGATAGAGGTAATTAAAAAATTTTTGAATTACAAACCAAAATTTAGTTCATCATTCGTACAAGAATAGCGAGACAGGATATAAACTTAAAAAAGTGATACCTCTTCTAAGAAAATGATAAGCTTTCATGAACTAAAACGAAAGTATACTAACAAGTTTATTTTAGCTTAAGCGTTATAAATATATCAAAGGTTTAAAGTTTTAAGTTTTAAGTTATCTAAAATTTTGCTGAAGCCAAAGATATAAATAATACTAGAATAAATCCTTATAAAATACAAAAAAAGATAAAGGGAAATGAAAAACTTCTAATAAGCATTGAAATGATTTAAGTTTTAAACTACTACAATTTGTATTATTTATAACTTCAAACTTTGGTTACTTAAAAATGAAATGAACTATAACCTGAAAAAATATTGGGAAAGTTCAAAGATAAATTACTCTTTTTTAATTGGATGAAAAATATAAAAATTTATTTCTTTTGGCCAAATTTTTCTTTCCAGTAATTTATAGCAAAGACTTAAACTTTGGCTATTTTACAATTTTTTAGCTTATTTAAAATGTGTACACTGTAGTTTCCTCCAATTTTTCTATCTATTAAGCTTCTTAATTTTTATGAAGCCTTAAAATTGTATAATTAAGGCATATTATTTAGATTTCCTTAAAAGAGAAATTTTGTAATTAAGAGATCTAAAATTTCTTAGAGCAACATTTATTTTTTTATCTCTTGTACTGAAATTAAATTTCTTCCATTCTCTTTTCCTCAATTAGCGTGCACCTTCTTCATGAAATGATTGCTTCTATATTAGAGAAATTTCAGATAGCTTCCTTAAGCTATAGTGATGATAACTGACTATCTTATAATTGCCGGATTATGCTTATGCTTTTTCTTCCTTCTCTACCATATTTTTTCTCTTACTTGGATTTAAAATTTCAAATATACTTATAAATAAACTTTCAGTATAAAGCTTCATGACACATTTATTAAATTGGCTTTCAAAGACAAATATAAATAAAATTATAGCAGTCAACTTTTAATATTCGACTCGTTACTGCTTAGTGAAAATACTGAGGTGATTGAGTGAAACCGATCTAAGCCTTAATACTACTAAAATAGGTATTGCTTTCTTCTCTCTATTCAATACATAAAAAATTATCTTCTCACTATACGTTTCAACCATTATTTTGTAAAAAATTCAAGTGATAACAGAACCCTAGCAGGCTTATGATTTTAGAGGAAAGTTAGTAAAACTTGGGTATAAACTAGGAAAGCTTTTAGGAATTAATCCCTAAGCAGATAATCAAGCTAGATTTAAGCTAAAAGGTCTCATAGCCTTATTAATTAATCATCATCTGTCTGCTTAAAGTTAGATATAGCTTCAGTTCTATGTATATGGATATATTAACCCTATCATATGGTTTCTAGAGTATGATATGAATTTACCTTTATTTGTATTTCTTAAGTTAGTTTGAAATTAATTAGTTTTAAGTTACTTTAAAATGGCAATATATCTAGTGATATTATGCTTGGTTTGTCATATCGCTGAATAGAAGTATGTTGGTGTTCTGTATAGCGAAAGAAATAATAGAGAGATATAAGAGTTAGTGGTTTAATCTCTCTAGTAGAGATATCAGATGCAAGTAAAATAGCGAGTTATAAGCAGTTAGTATGAAATTGCTTCTGTTATTCAAAACTTATACAGTCAGTTTCTGGTAAGTATGGTAGTTGATGTTACCCAAAGCTAAATATTTACGTTTTGGATATCGAAGTTTTGTAATGAGAGCTAAATAATTCATCTCATAGTGGGACAGCAAAAGTAATAGAAGCTATGAAATTTTTCGGTTTTTACTGATCCAGATGAAAGGGAGGAAATAGAAGCAATTCTTATCTTACTTCATTACTTCAACTGAAGAAGAGTAGGAATCTTTCAAGGGACTAATTTATACTCTTCTTTAGCCAAATTTTATTAAGATAAGTAAATAGATCTGGTAGCTAGGTTTTTAATCCCTAAAGAAACTAACGCATAGGAGCAAGTTTTGTTTTATGGAGAACTTTTAAAATCCCAAGGGTTAAGTATTTTAATTTTCCTAGCTTTAGAAAATAATCTACAGAAGTTAATGGACATCGCTGATATGTTAAGTTTGAATACTAGAGGCTATCAATGAATTTTACCATAAAATGCTTTCATAGATATTTACAAAAAGACTCTCTAGTATAAGGCTCAACACTAAGGAATTATTTTCATTTCTTTAGGTTTGTTCTCGTCATAAGAATAGGCTAAAGTGGAATGGTTTGAACGTACTGTAGATAATGTCAATATATTCACAAATCATTGAAGTGGAAATGCAGGTATTGATCAATTTCTATAAAATGGACTGAAGAAGGAGAGCGAGTTTAAGATATTTAATTCTTAGAAAAATGGGATAAAGGAAGTAGGCTTAATTCACTTAAGCAATAAAACTGTATAATGAACTTAAGAAGTTATATTCCTTGGACCTGAGTTAACGCCTCCATATGATAAGATCACAATTGAAGTTTCATATTCATCTAACATTTCTAATTAAGATGGTACAATAGCAGTAACTCAGATAGATGCGATTCGTGGAGCAGAACTA
Organism: Loxodes magnus; assembly: GCA_946699065.1. NCBI lineage: Eukaryota > Ciliophora > Karyorelictea > Loxodida > Loxodidae > Loxodes > Loxodes magnus. The sequence continues at coordinate 134,279 of CAMPDV010000568.1, read as the reverse complement.
GCGTTTCTAGAAATAAATCAGAAGAAAGAAATTTTATAGAACTTTATTCTGAAGGGAAATGGATATGGAATTGGAGCTACTATTTGAGAACCAGATTATGTAGAATAGAGGTATTAGATTCAAAAGGATAAATTTGGAGTAGGAATGCTAGCTCCTTATACATCTTGAATGGCTTCAAATTGACTTCAGTTTTTATACTAGCATAATAACTACATTCCAGTAGTTGGAGCTGTTACCACTAACGAAGTTTTATCCAACAAGACAAGATTTCCTACCTTTGTAAGAACAATCTACTCAGATGCTTACATGTCTTAGCTTTAAATCAGATTAATCCAAATCTACAAATGAAAGAAAATAGCTATTTTGTATTAGTCTAATAAATGAGGATAAGATCTTGGAATGAGTATAATAAGAGAAGCTTAGAAGTGGGGAATAGAAGTAGCTAACCCTGAGAACTTGAGATAATATTATTTCAATGAGTAAGATATTAAAGATGAAAACTGGAAGCCATAAGTTAAAGCGTTTTATGAGAGTAAAGCAAGAATTGGAATATGCGTTTGCTTTCAGTATGATGCTTATGAATTTATTTTCCCTTATTTATATGATCTAGGAGCTAGGGCTGGAGACTGGGTATGACTAGCAAATGAATGGTTTGTTTCGGAATGAATATAACAAGCAGATACAAACGAAAACTGAAAAAAAAGTTTAGAAGTAACAAAAGGAGCTTTGTCATACATTCCTTCTTCATATAGAGGAGAATATGGAGAATACGTAAGAAATTTGCACTAAAAAGTGTTTGGAAATGATCCTTACTGAATGGCTTGCTTTAATTACGATGCTGCTCTTCTATTAGGGAACGCTTTAAATTATTAAATAAAAGCAGGGTAAAATTACCTCGATTACTCTAGTACAAACAATGCTTTAAGGATAGTAAAAATAATGGGATGCTAAGGAAAAGTATAGATAGAAAAGAATTCAAACGATCCAGACTTTAAAATTTATGATATAATAAACATAAGAAATGACAACCAAAATAAAACTTGAAAAGATGAGAAGATAGGTACATTCTGTGCTTCATGTCCTGTTATACTTTAACTTGATAAGTAAATAATATGAGGAGATGGTACTGCTGTAACTCCTAAAGACTATATAGAAGACATAGATTGTCCTTTTAGAAAGAGAGAAATTCAAACTTTCCATAAAGGAGAAAACTTAGTTTATATAATATACTCAGTTTGAGTCTTTATATCCGGCTTTTTACTAATAATTAGCTACAGAAGTTGGAGAAATTTGGAAATAGAATAGATTAAAGAAACCAAATATATGACTTTTACTGACGGATTGCAATTTGTTCTATTTATTATTTAACAATTCTAATTTATTTCAGTTGGTCCAAGTTTGTCATATGTTAGCGAAGACTTATGAAATATTATTTCAATTCTAAAATTCGATTTCTATTAGCTTCATTATACAAAATCTATATAATTCAGTCAGATATTTTACTTAACTATCTTCATTTCGGTTACATGAATCTCGATGCTCATATGTATATTTTTAAAGCTAGAAGTTAGATGGAATTTATTAACCACTAGATATTTAACTTAAATTTCATTTTATGTATTACCTGTTTTAAGTTATGTTAGTTTAGTTCCAGTTCTCTATACTTTAAGTGACGTTTATAGATGTGTTGAAGCGGTAGATTTTGATAAGGACGGAAGTTTGAATTACAACGAAAGTTTCTTAAAACGAGATTGCTACATTCAATGTTGGTAGGATGATTTCCTGGACTACCTTACTTCTGGAACTATATGCTTGTTTTTCTTTATTACATCTATTACCTTTTTTAAACCTTTAGTACAATATTTGTGACTGGAGTCTGTGCTTAAACAATCTATTAGCTATATAACCCTTCAAAGCTTTTTCCAAGTATTCGCAACATTGCTCAATTAGTCTTTAGGCCTCTTTAATTAGAAAATCCATTCATTAGTGTTTACTATCCTTTTCACTATATTTGGTATCTTGTCTTATAAGCTAAAGCCTTATAACTATGGAAGACTCAATTGCCTTTAGTTTGGTTGCTTCATTATCGTAATATGATCAAGTTTTCTCTCCACTTTGCACTTTTTCGTAGACGAGTAAGATCAGTCAGTCTGAATCGTATTGCTATTTTCTGGATGGTTTTGCATTAAAGCAACCACTCTGATAATACTATATAAGTATTTCCCTAAATATCTATATAGGAAAGTAAAAGACAACACTCTTTGGTTTAGATTCGCATTCAGAGTATCAGCGAATGTTAATATGCTAAAAGACCTTATAAAAATGTAGACTTACTAAAAAGTAACCATCAATACTAGAGACAATGTCTAAGACTTAGACTCTCAAGAGTAAGAAATAGCATCTTAGAAGCTAGATATTAGCCCAGGAAAGTAATCAAGTTTATTAAAGCTAAGCAAAGTAAATCATAATAGTTAAAGCTAAGTCCATATAAAGGCAAACGAAGTTAGTATAAGTTAGAGTATAACTATCGATAACAAATTAAAATAGTAAGTTTGCCAAATATAGGTCATTCACTATAATTGAGAGGTTTGAAGAGTCAGATGTTTAGAAGTTTAAGTCGATGTATAAATAGCAATCACTTGAAGTAAGTCAGATCTCCTAGATGTGAATACTTAATTACTCTTTATTTTAAATTCTTCTTATATAAGTTATAAGCTTTCAATAAGTTCACTATATTCAAGCAGATTTATAAAGAAGTGTTAAAAATTATCGTTATAAAGCTAAGGGAAAAGAGGCTAAAAGGAATTGGTTAGATTAGCAAAGCTCTCAAAGGGCTTTATTCCTTTTAATTAATCTTAAATTTATTTGATAAGTTTAGTCAGACAAGCATAATATCACTAGTATGAAACAGAAGTGAGTTAATTGAAAATTAACTTCGTATATAGAAAGAAGGGATAGTTTCACAAATAAGATAAGGAAGATAAGTTATAAAATCCAAGTTTAAACTCTTTTCTATAATTGGTTGCTTATTATAAATATGAAGGGTGGAAATGATAAGATAATATAGTTTATTAATATGCCTTCAAAACGAGTATAGTAAAGGATGATTAGATTAGCATTCATTTAGAAAAAATGTTTGATACACATGTATTTAGACGAATATAGACTCTTATGAAGTAGAAGAAGGTTAAATACAAGACCTCAATTTAAAAATAATTAGGAAAGCTATCTCCTTTTAATGGCAACTTAAGCAAGGAAAAATGATAAAATGTTTCGGAAAAGGATTTAATTAGTATTTAGTAAAAGGGGAGTATATTTATTTAGCTATTGGAACTATCCTAAGTATTATAAAATCTTAGGATAGAATAAAAGGACAATTTAGACAAATTAGTTAAGAAAATCAGATAATAGTAGTTTGAATTTTTATTTGTAATAGACCGAGTAAGATATTGGTTAATAAAGCAACTTGAATTACAAAAGTTATAGAAATATATTTTCTCAAGATTTTATTAGTAGGAGACTGAATAGTGAGGGAAAAATAGTTCAGATTAAAGATTTTAAGAAAGAATATACCTCATAATATAACAAAGCTTTGCTTGAGTATTTAGATAATTAGTTTAAATACGAAGAAAATTAATATAGTATTAAGCGTTTGTCTCATAAAGAGAGAGTGATAATAATGATCAAAACACTATAATATTAAATTTTCCTTTTGAAAGGTATAATTTATAAATATTGATCTGGCTCAATGAAATATTAGATCGTAATAAGAGAACAGAACCTAAATAAAAAAAATTTGAGAGTAGCTTCTCTGAGTATGATAAAATGATTTCTTAAAGTATAAAGATTTAATAATGGGTTATAATATCAAATATAGCTTCTTATACTTTTTGATGTTTTTATTTAAGTATAAATTTTCCTTAGGATGTTAGTTATATTGATGATTAGTAGCAAAAATAGATTCTATATCAATCCTTCATTGCATATGCAGATTCTTTTTTTAGAATTATTTTTGCTTTTTGATTCTATCTAAAAACGTATAATATCTTAATTTCTCTTTTCCTTCTTTATTTTATCATTAACACTTTATACCCTTTTCCAAGACATTAACTACCATATAGAAGCAACTCATTGATTCTTTAATTTCTATTTAGTAGCTAGTTTACTCAAAACGCTTCCCCTTTTAAAATTGTGACGTTCATGCTTTTATCTATAATCTAAGTTCTATAAAAGGCCTAAGATATATACCTTTTTATTAATTTATAATAGATCACTAATATCAATAAGATATAGCCTTTATTTTAGAAATTTACTTTTTCTCTTTTTACTATATTCTTACCTAATACAGTACTATAGCAAACTATCTAAATCATACTACCACTAGCTAAAAGACTTAACTATCACTCTTTGAGCTATATGCATATAATTATAACTTATAAGTCAAAAACCTTTGAACTTCGGGATGGTTATAGCATTTAAACTTTTCCCTCTTATGCAAGCTAACATTCTGATTTTACTACCACAGTCAGATCATTACTAAACTTTTCCTTCTTTATACATATATGTAGGTATAATTTAGATCTGGAGGGATATAATAATTTAAAATGTTTATAGTTAGCTTGCTTGTTTATCCTAATAGCTATACTCTCTAGCCAGCTATTTCATAACTAATGCCATAACACTTAAATTTTATACCTTGCTAAATTAATTTAGCTCCTTGCTTGATGCTCTCCTTTTATCCTGCAATTGTACTTGATATCGATCATGCTTGTTTACATGTCTTAAAACTTTGAAGTAAAATGTAGATAAACATGCATCTAAATATCCTTTCAAAGTTCTAGCAATTATTATAAAAAAAGTGATTTTCTAGCATAAGTAGAATTAAGAGAAAGCAATAAAAGTGGATTTTTTTAGAAGGGATCTAAGACTCTAAAGGTTATAAAAATGAGTTTATAGTGATTTAAGGAATAATGCTGTAATAATCTTAGACTATAATTAAGTGCTCAAATATATGGAGCAAAATCACTTTAATAAATTTATATAAACTGGAAATAAAGTTGTCTGATGTTGTCATCTTTTCAGATAACAAGGATAAAGTAAATATATGAGATTAGAATAGTAAGAATAGATAAAATAACAATTGAGTAATATAAACTTAAATAAAATAATATTTTTATACTAAAATTAATGTTTTCATGCTTAACTCTCTCATTTCTATTTAATATCACCTTTCCAAACTTCTTCTATTTTTCCCCCGTTTTTCTTTGTAAAAATAAACCTTCCATCTTTTTTACTTTCTTTCCATTAGCCTTCATATGATCTTCCATCTTTATATACAAAAATGCCTTGTCCTTAGTATTATCCTTAATATCATTTCCCGTCATAAATGTCTCCATTTAAAAAAAAGAAAGTTCCTTTACCTTATTTTTTTCCTTCTACATACTATCCCTCATATCATCCTTCATCTTTATATTTATAAACTCCTCATCCATGGATTTTATCGTCTAAGAAATCTCCTTCATATACATCTCCATTCAATCATTTAATGGTTCCTTTACCTGATTTCTAATCTTTTATCCATTATCCTTCGTAACTTCTTCCGTCTTGAAATTAATAAACTCCGTATCCGTGCTTTAAGTCATTTATTCATTCGCCTTTATATAAATCTCCATTTTCACAGCACATAGTTCCTTTGCCTTATCTTTTATCTTCTATAAATTATCCTTCATATTTACTATCTTATTTCTACTTATAAATTCCTTATCCATGCTTTAAGTTTTTCAATCATTCTCCTTCATATTAATCTCCGTTTGCAAAACTCACTTTTCCTTTACCTTATCATTAATCTTCTATAAACTATCCAACGTATGTACTTCCATCCTAGAATTAATAAAATCCAGATCCATGTTTTAAATCTTTCTGTCATTCTCCTTCATATAAATCTCCATTTGTATAGCACATAGTTCCTTTACCTCATTTTCTACCTTCTATTCAATATCCCTCATATGCGTATCCATTAATAGATTTTTTACAGCCATATCCATGCGCTTTATCATTTAAAAACTCTCCTTTGTATATATTTCCATTTTTATGAAAGGTTACTCCTTAACCTTTTCTTTTTCCTTCTTGTCATTGTCCTTCATATCTTTTTCCATCCTCATACTTTTAAACTCCGTATCCATCTTTTAAATCATTTTTAAACTCTCCTTCGTACTTTTCTCCACTTTCATAAACTTCTACTCCTTATCCTTATTTTTTGCCTTCTCTTCATTATCCTTCATATCTACTTCCATCTTTATATTTCTAAACTCCATTTCCATGATTTTTTCCTTCTTTAACCTCTCCTTCATAATTTACAATTTTTTCTATAATCTCTTACAACTAAACGATTAGCTTTTGCTATTTATCTTCTAACTTTTTTATTTATAGCTAAGTTTTATTCTATATTTATTCCAATTCTTCCATATTCAGTGCTTACTTAAATTTTCATGATTGCCTATTTTGCACTGACTGCTCTTTTTCCTAACTTGATATTTTATCTGTGCTATTCGTGTTTTATATACTTGATGTGTTTATTGTGCTTATCGTATTAGATTATATCTAATCATTTATAAAGGCGATAGTTTCAGATATCTTATTGCTAATTTACTAACAGTTATCAAATATATTTTGCCTTACTAGATTGACTACTTAGTTTAAGGTCTAATATTACTTCTCTTTTATTCTTCTCTGAAACGAAATAAATTCCTATTTATATCTCCTATAGCTTTAGACTTAGTTTTCAGCTTTTTAACTTGCCTCTATTATAGTAAGAATGCCTTAATTTTTAGTTAGGTCGTTAGGATTCTTATATGATATTCCGTTACATATCTAGCATTGATTTTACTTCTAGTTCTTAAATTCTGTAAGCAAGCATGCTTGACACTTAGTGTGTTTACAGGGCAAATCGAGTGGAGTATTGTGTAGATTATCAAATTCCTCTTAGCAAGAAGCACATTTTAATACTTCTGACATTTATTGTTATATCAGTATATAAAAGGACTCATTTACTTGATATTCAACTTAAATTGAAAAAACTGGGAATGATTAAACAAATATAAGTTGGTAACTTTCTAACTATTTTCGTCTATTTAGAAAGAGAAATAAATCAGTCTAATTTACTAGTTAGCACTCTTGACTGAAATAATTAAGCTTGGATAAAAATTAGGAATGCCTTGTATTTTTTACGCTAGTAGATCTATCTTATCTCTATATCTCTTCTTAACTTTAGACTCCGTTTTATGCTTTGAGTATCTTAAAACTTTTTCAAGAATAGAAAAATCTAAACTTTTTTTAATAGTCAAATGATTATTTAATTATGGTCGAAATTATCATATCAACATTTACTTCGATCAAGCTATTTACCTTGTATGATCATGTAAGTTCTTAATCAAACGTTTATAGCAGTTAGTTGCTAGTTCTTCGAGGTAAATTTAGGTTTTTAACTTGGATTTTCTAATTCCCTTTTTGGAGGTTTTTTGATTGATGTATAGAGTGATATGGCTAAAATGCTAGAGGTTATATGAAGTAAACAGGTAAGCGTTTTAGCTTAAAATTATATAAGATAAGATTTAAAAGTTTAATTGGGGATTCTTTCTTTTAAAAAGCCTTAATTTAGCGTTACTCTAACTGGATAGCACTTTTTCCAGGTTTATTAGGAACAGAATCTAATTATAGCATAAAAGTATAAGGTAGAAAGGTAAATAAAGGAAGTTGAAGTATATTTATATAAGCTAATAGAAAGGAAATACTCACAATTTGCTTTATTAAGAGGATAATGGAAGGATAAAATGGAAGAAAAGGAGTAGGTTAAAGAAGAATAAAATGCTTCCAATTTAAATAGCTTTTTCTTTGCTGGTTCTGACAAACTAGGTATTTTATTTATAAAGTCTGGTATATAATTTTTCTCTCCTTAATTTAGTGAAGCACATTTAATATATTTCTTAGCGAATCTATTATTTAAGCAATGTTGACAAAATGCTGTTACATTCTTAGTAATAGCCGCATTCTGAATACCTATAGTGATACAATTTCGTTTTGCTAAGTAAACAAAATTTATTCATCTTAGCTAGGTTTAAGCTTTTATTAAATAACCAATGATTCTTCGAGAATGGAATAAGAGTTCTCAATAAGTGCAGTTGTTAAGGCTAAACTAGTAGTATCAGATTGCTAAACGCACTAAAATAGAATAAAAAAGGAGCTGTCCAATAGTTGTATCTACTTTCTAAACATTGTAGAGAAACTTTAGTTTAAACACTTGCAAGAAAGATTCTATTTAGTTAAGTGAAGAAAAACAGCAAATTCTTGTTATTAAAAAAGAGCGAAAAAAAGATTCTAAGCATTCAAGTACTAAAAAAGCTAAAGATTCTATAACTTTTCTTATTATTTTTATATTCCGCAAATCCCAAAAAATTTTGGAAAAAATTATGGAATTTCTAAAATAATTTTAGGTTGGAATTATACCTAAAAATTTCTTAATACAGTAGCTTTCAAAAAGATAAGAAACTAAATATTTTAACTCTTAAAATTATTTAATAACTCGAACATTAATAAAGGAAAGGATACAACTTTTTAAAATATTCTAAGACTTATTTTTTAATTCTACTTTTAAGTTACTTTTTATGATTTGATTTATTAAACTGAAAAAGATATCAAGTCATTTTTTCAAAAGGCTTTGATCATAATTTAATTTTAAATAAACTGGAAAATTATATTTCTAAATTGTTTATTTACGAGAGTTTAAATTTCTGGTTTATGCATTTTCGATAAATAATGGAATCATTTACTTTTTTAATATCAGAAAATAGATTAATTTGATATCACTTCTCCTCATTCTTTTTAATTCCACAGTTACAAAGATTTAAAAATTCTTACACTAAGCAAGAAAATTTCAATTAGTCTAGCTTTAATATTTATGGTTACTTTACCTGTTTAAGCTGCAAGTATAAAATAAGCTGTGGAATTATATTAAATAAAGTTTTAAATAGGGTGGAAAACCCTTTCCTTCGGATGCTGCTTGGAGGCCCAGCAAGGCAACTAAAAAATGAGTGCGGAGGGAGGATAAATCAGAGGAAGAGAAACCAATAAAAAGAAAAGGAAGATTCGACAAGATGGAAAGCTCTGAATACCAGGAGAAAACCTTCTTCATCATAGGTCGGAAAAAGATGTACCACTAATCGCATATTGCATCCTATGCTTTGGAAGGAAAAATTTCAGGGATGTACTGCAGGAAGAGAAAACAAGGATAGAGAGACCCATAAATTTTATTTTTCAACATTAAATAAAATTAATTTAAAGAGCTGAGCACCAACGAGCTGCTACGCACTTTATAATTCAAATTATTTATTATACATATATAATATTTTTTAAAAACCGCCATAGTTGTTCGAAGGTGAACAACAAGGGACATCTTCATCAGAGGTTGGGGAAGTTAAGTACCTATAATCGACTTTATGTCTTCCTCTGCTTTGGCTTTGCCTCGAGACATCTGTTAATTTGACCTTCGGCACTGGTTTATTTCAGTTTGTAATTCTGGAAATAAAAGAAATTATTTTTGCGAGCTTCATCAGAAGAGGGGAATTTAAGTACACATAATTGACACATGTCGTCCTCTGCTTTGGTGATGCAATGAGACGCAATCCTGCCATGTCCTTGAACCTCCAACAAGTATTAAAGATTACGAGTATTCTGAAATTATATCAGTATTGAACATTTTTATTAGTACTGAATAATTATACCAGTATTGAACAAGGTTTATCAGTATCTGATAATTTTATCAGTAACAAACATTCTTGTCAGTATGAAACATTTTTTTAAGAGCTGCGCACCAACGAGAGTGCTACGCGCTCTATAATCAAATTTATTTATTACAGAAAAACTAGTGCCGAAGTCTTTGATGTAAGTGAATCGGGTAGATTTGGAATTTTATATTCTATTAATATTTAGCTTTCTTTCTTATCCAATGGAGTGGGTTTAAATATATTGGCTTTGCTTAAAAGGCAGTAGCTTATTATAATAGTATTAACTATTAGTTAAGTATATTCTTTTCTTTCTTTAGATTTCATTGCAAAAAAGGATTCAGGACTTAGATCAAGATTTTACGCTATGATCAAGAACCAAGGTAAGTTTAAAGATCAAATTATAATATTGATAACTGTCTAAAAGAGAAAAATTAAATACCTAAGGACCCACTTCTAGCGAGAAACGTGAAAATAGCAGAAGTTTATCTTGGTTTAAGAAATGTTCTAGTTTGAGTTAAGCAAAGATAGACTGATTTTGTTAGTTAGTAGAAGAGATTATTTAATTTTAACTGATTAATTTTGGAAAAAATTTATCCTGCTAACTAGGTAAATAATCCAGTAAAGCTTTTTCCTTAGCCTAAATCCACTAGCTTCGTTATGGAATTGCTAAATTGCCTCAACAGTCAAGCGTGTGTCTACAGAAGCTTCATTTACTTAAATTGAGTCTCAAATGTTGCAAAGCATACTCCCTTTCAGCTAGATAGTAATAATTTCTTTGAATTTACATGAAATAATAAACACTAGTAATCACTTTCGTGATCGGCATGTCAATATCTTTAGATATCGCAATGATAATCCTACAACTATCAAGAAACAAACTGCAAACATTTTCAGGTCTCCAATAAATCCTTCTCAGCTCCTAATATGCAAAGTAGAACTAAAGTTTTACAGGACAGATGTTTTAGACTACAGAAAAGGAACATAAATAAGAATCTATTTTCACTATAGAAAGTAGCCAATTTTCTATAAAAAGATTACAAAAGAGATATCTTTTGCAAAGTTTCTGGTATTTTCATAATTCCCAAAAACAGGATAAATATTTTTCCAAGTTTGAAATAAAGTCATAGCAACCCTAGAGACAAAAAAGAGATAATTTAGTGTGGTAAATTCTAGATTCCGTCTGAAAATATATCAAAATTAGTCATTCCATATTTTTCGTTTTAGCAGAAAGTAATAAAATTACAAAAGAGAACATAAAAAATCCAGGTAATGAAATCTTAAATAATAGCCTAATAGATTAATTTTAAGTCTCAGTTAACAAACAAGAACCAATAATTCAAAAAAGATAAATCTACTCCTTTTAGGGGTTGAAAAATACTGAATTTCTTATCGAGATAAAAAAGCCTGAAAAGTCCCACGATTAAGAAGATATTTTGCTTTATTCCTTAATTGAGCAAATAGATACAGAATATAGATCCTGGAAGCGGAAAACTAGAATCTTCGGCTACTTTTTAAGATAAAAAAGGAAGATCAAAGTTTTGCAAGTTAAATTTAGTTTTTAATTGAAGCCTTAACTCCCTAGATCACTCTAAAAAACAAACCTTGCAGCAAGGCCATAAAAAATTGAAGGAGGAGTTCAATTACTAATTATAAAAACTAGCTTCAAGCACTTAATAAAACGTTGTTAATATTGTCAAAAGACTTTCCATCAATGAGATAATATTTAAAGCGAAAAGAATGTTAGAGCAGCACCAAAAATAAATTAGAATATGGAGAAGACTATATTGAAATTGTTTTAGAGGTATTTACAGAAAGAATTCTGCAAAATTAGATTCAAGTGTGACATTACTCAAATAGGATTTTGGTAATTAATAGCAAAAAATAAATATTAACAGAAGGACAACGATGACCTTAGAAATTGATTAGAGAAATTGGAGAAAAATACAAGAAGATGGAAGAACAGTTCTATGAGCTTATTGAAGGGAAAGAAGCATTATCTAAGTTTGAAGATGACTTAGATGAAGACATGTACATCGAACAAAGAATAATTAAACATTTTATCGTTTTTAGATTGAGGATGGAATGTTTCCTCTAGTTATTGATGACCTTAGCCTGTTTAGTTAAAATTAATTAAAGAATGAAAGGAAGTATAAAATCGGTAATTTTAATTTAAGCAATACAAATGTAGTGATAAAAGATGAATAAAAAGAGAGAAAGCAACTGAATGTATTAAGTAATTAGGGATAAACTACGGAGTATCAAAAATTTAAATCCAAACAAAGAGGAATAAGATATAAAAAATATTTAATCTAATTTTTAGTAGTAAAGTAAATACAAATTATGACTTTATAGAAAACACAAAATGAGACAGTTGAAGAAATGGTATACATTAATAGAAAAAAGCCCTTTAATAAACGTAGATTCATATCATATTAAATTACAGCGCTTTAAATTAAGGAAGTGTAATCTATCTAAATAAAAGAAGCAGACGTAAACGTACTCAGTCAGTATAAAGAAGGAAATTTAATATGTCTCAGCTTAAATATATAAGCTTGCTTTTATTTTTACAAGCAGTAATAGATAAAAAACTGATTTACCTATCTTGAAGATTTTAATGAAATTGATCATATCTCTCACTAATGAAAAGAACAAAGTAAATTAATAATATTTAACATTTATAAATAGGAAGATGTATAGAAAATTTGAAACGTAATGAGAAGCAATACATCTTCCTAAGCCAAAAAGGAAGGGAGGAAGCAAGAAACCAAGTCTTAATAATCTTAACAATCTTCTCTATCATAACCTTAACCAACACTGAACTAACAACTTGGAATCTAACAAAACGAACGAAAGCCAACCTTGAAGAATATACACACAGAAACTCCAACTTCAATCGAAAACCGAGGAAAAAGATGAAGTCTGTTCTCCACCAGGAAATATCAGAGTTCAACCCTTCTGGCCAGATGAGCATGGAGTAGCTCATCAAAGTGGTAATGAACCTCTAGGAAGAGGTCAAGAGATTGAAGAAGGACAATGATATGCCGCTGGTAAAGCTAGATCTAGAAGAAGGAATTGAGTTAAGACTTATGTCCTAGGAAAAAGATCTTAACCCCTTTTGGAATATCTCACAAAGTCAGACTAACGAATCCTAAAATTAGCCTTAGAAACAGACTGAACTGGATAACAGGCTCGGAAAAGTAGAAGAGAAATTGTAAACTTTTAAGAAAGAGCAAAGCGAAACTGGAGCTATATAAATGGAAATCGAAGCCTAGAAAGAGCAAACAAGTCAAGGAAAATAATTCAAAATAAAAAAGAAATGTTTCTGCTGTGGGAGTATATGACATTTTTATCGGAAGTGTTAGAAACTCTAATATAAATAAAGATACTATTGGATAAAAGAACAACAAAAGAAGAAAAAAAAAGAAGCAAGAATGAAAAGAATGTATTGCAACCCGGATGGTTCAATATACAAAATCAAGATGGAACCATATCAAGTAAAAGGAAGGAACACTAAACATTTATATTTAATAGCAGGGAGCATGAACTGTTGTCCTTTGACTGGGTTGTAAATCCCTAAAACGGAAAACTCAAAATTAATATTATTATTATTATTAATGAGAAACAATAGAAACCGGAGGAGTGCTAAAAAGAATTTATAGTTTAACTGGTAAAAGAAATATTTAAAATGGAAACGATTATAAATTTTTAAAGAGCTTTACATATATAAACAAATTGTTTATTGATCTAATGAAATTCAAATTTATATATCATTAGACCTATATCTAAGATTATAGATTAGAAATTTATAGTGAAGAATCATTGCATTTATTAAAATTGATTTATTTTTAGAAAATTAAAAACGAGAAAAAAGTAAAAAAGGATAAAAAATTAAACAAATATATTAACATTATAGTTTGCGTTCTAAAAAATGCTTTTAGACAAAAAAATTGGAATACGATAGAGATGGAAGAATTTAATAATGCTATCAACTTAAGCTTCTCTTTTTTATTTTTATGTCTTTTTGGATTTTTTATAAAGCATTTTTTTTTTTTTTCGTGTTGATTTTTTTTTTCTGCTTTAAACTAGTTTTTCTCTCTGAATTTTGAAAAATTTTTAATTTAATTTAACTTTTGCATTTATTTTAGCTTTTTCAATTTTTTATTGTTTTACTTTTTTTAAATTATTTTTTTGATTTAAATCAAAAGCTTTTTTTATAAATTTTAAAGTTTATCTTTTTTCTTCATATTTTCAAAAAAAAGGATTTTACATAATTTAACGAATTTAATTATTTTGATTTTTTTATTAAAATCATCTAAAAGGATCTAATTAAGTTTAATTATTTTTTATTATAGCATTTATTTTAAAACAGATCTTTTTAATTTTATTATTATTATTTCAAACTTTTAATCAATCTTTTTATCTGTCTTTTTATTTATGATGATTGAGTTAAATGTATTTTAAAATAATTTTTTGTGAAAAATACTTTTTTAATAAAATTGTTCACAGTTTCTCTTGTTTTATTATGCAGATTTATCGATGATTTTATTTCTTAAATTTTTTTTATAAATTTTTTATGAATTTTTTGCAAAAAAAAAATGATTTATTTAGATTTGTTTATATTTAAAGCTTAAAATTAATTTTTTTTCAATTCAGTATACTGATTAATGAAGAAATATTAGAAAATTGAAAATATTAGACAATTATTTTTCGATTACTTTCTAATTATTTTTGGACTTTAAAGAAATTAAGATTTATTAAGTCAATATTCTTTTGTAGCATAAATCGCTCAGCAAAAATTAAAATTTTTTAATAATTGATCTTTGCTTTTAGGTCTTTTCTTTATGAGTATTTAAAAGGATAAAACAAAAACCCCCTAACATTTACTCCTTTTACGATATTCTTTTTTGATATTTAAATTTTAAATCATTTAATACATATGATAGCTATTTAAGTTAATCAATTTTATTACGTGCAATTAATTAATAAAAATACGGAATTCAAAAAAAATAAGACTCATTTAATATTTTTACACAGTTTTGCAACTTTTTTTCTTCTACTGTAAAAAATTTAAGTTTTGACAGTTCCAAAAATCATTGGTAGTGTAATCAGCTGAGAAAATGCAACTTTTAATTTATCGTAAAATTTTATTACAAAATAGGTTTAAAAAAAAATTGAAAAAGTATCAAAAAAAATTGGCAAAAAACTTTATAATTTTTCTAATTTTTTTATCGATTTGCTTTTATTTACTCCGAAATTCAAAGATCTAGTCAGTCTTCAAGTTGTATTTTACTTCTAATATCTTAGCAAAAACAATTTTAAATTTTTTCAAAAACTATTTTAAAACTTTAAAAAAAATTAAATTAAAAATTAGATACACTAAAGCATTTTACTTTCTTAAATAAAATATTTCAAATAGGCTAAATTAAAAAAAATTAAACTCTCTATTAACTAAATGCTTAAAAAAACTAATGATACATAAAATTTTTTAATCAATTAAAGTTTTTTACTTTTCAAATTTTATAAAATTTGAATCTATTAGAACTTTAAAAATATAATTAAAAAGGCAAATATTTTTAAATTTATTTTTTATGGTTTTTCACTCTTTTAGAAAGTTCTAAACATAAATTTCGAATTCAATAAGAAAAAACTTTTATAATGTTAAACGCTGAGAAAAATGTCCTAAACACTTTTTATTTTTTAATATAAATCCTTACCTTAAATATCTATTTCTTAACTAAATTTATTAAATCCTAATTTATGAAAAGACAATACTTTAGACTTTTAACTTTTTTTAATTATATTTACTGCTTATAAAGCAAATTAAATATATTTTAATGACTTAAATTCATAAATATTAGCTTAATATTCATAAAACGCAACTCACTTCTTAGCCAGAAAACTCTTAATTCTCTCATTCCTACCATATCCTCAAAACTACAATTCAACACTTGTTTTGATATCTTCTAATTCAACTCACTCTAACTCCACTCCTAAATATTTATAATTTTAATCTTATCTTCTTTTATAAGGACTTAATCTCCAAACTTCTAGACAAACTTAATATATTCCACTTCCTTCACCGTCTTGCCTTTACAATCGGGAACTAAATAATTGCTATCCTTTCTCAATATCACTGATCATACTCCACCTTCATGTTCCCTTAAAGTTATTAAATTCTCTCCTGATTAGTAGTTTCATATCCGTATTGTACTGTCATAAGATCCAGATATTATATACTTATTATTGTTTGTTATTACAGTCATTTTTATATTATCTTTTTGACCTTCGAAAGCCCGAATACATTATCCATTAGAGAAGTCCCATATCTTAATTTACTTGTCATTAGAACTTGAAATTATATACCTATTAATCGAAATAAAAAATGCTGATCAAATCCAAGATGAATATTCTGTAAGAGTTCGATTAACCACCAGTTGAGAAAAACCAGATCTTTATTGTATTATCTAGACTTCTTGATGCAATTAATTTTTGGTTATTAGTTATTGCTACCGATAAAACTCAATTCGTATGCTCTGTCAAAGATTTTAGAAGGGTAGAAGTCTGGAAATCCTGGATCTTTATCGTTTCATCGTCGCATTCCAATTCAATATAGTTATAGTTTGAAGAAATGGCTAAACAATGAAGTAGGAAGAGTTACCAGATAAGATAGGAGATTAAAAAGGCCTTTCTAATAAGACGTTAATTTAATTGGTTTTATTCAAGATGCAGTTAGTTAGTTTTATATATTTAGATTGATCTCTTAAAGATTAACAATTTTAAAGTTACAATCTTAAAAGACAGCATCACTCAAATCCGCACAACTTATTTTAATCCCTTAAAAATTCTTTTAGCTGAAATAAGGATTCAAATTTTTTAAAATGGTTATGGCTTTCTTTTTAATTGACTCTATATCCTAACTTGACTTTGACAATTCTATAACCTCATATAATTTTTTATTAACCTCTGACATATACTAGAACTGAATTACTTCATGACATTCTGATCTTAACAAATACTTGATTTATTAAACGAATTACCTACGGAAACATGATTCTGATAAATTCAATCGCTTTCATTAAACTCTTCAGATTCGACTTGCCTGTATGCTTAAATAATACTTAGTAATTTCGTATTTGACTTTAACTTTATTTAACAAGCTTATTCTTCCTCGTACATAGTTTCAGAAAACAAGTTTAATACTTTTTCTACACTCCCTATTCTTCTCTTAAATCTGCAACAGTTTAAATTCCTTACTAAATATTTCCTTATAACATCTCACATATTAAATTAAATTAAAAATTTTATGGATAATGGAATGTTTTCTTAATAGGTCCATAACCCCCTGCATTACCTTTTACAGGGTCTCGGACTCGCCGGTATCTCCACCCAAGTTCACTTCCGAGCTTTCCAAATGGTCTTGGAGTTATCTTTTTTCTTCAAAGCTAACCATCCGAGGAAGAATAAAAATTTGTAAGTTCTTTCCAAATATTTTTTCTTATTTACCAATTCCTCCTACACTTTTTTCATAAGTGGAATAAACTGCCACATATATAACATTTTTTCTTGAAAAATTTTTCTGTCGTCATAAGTTATTCTTCTATTACCATTGGATCATTATTTCCTTTTAGGTCTTATTCCTCTAATTTTCCTAGTCTCTTTTTTATGTCCGTTATTTATTAAAATACGTTTTCATACTTTAAGAAATCTGTTCCCATTCTCTACCTTATCAATGTAATCAAAAATGATTTAAACAAAAGACTTTTTATCTTAGTTCATAAGTTGTTCGAAGGTGTAACTTTTTTTTGAAATCTTGGAAGGAAATTATTTTTCTTCTGAGGTTTTACAATATTATTTCTTTTTTTTTGTTGGAGTTTGTTAAAGCTGGAAAGATTGATCTAAGGAGCTACGAGAAGCCTTTTATTCGAGAAAGCCTTTGTTCCATTCCGCCATCTTTTTTTATAACATCTCACATATAATTTTAATTTCTATTGGCATATCTACTAGATGATATTATAGTAAAAGTTTTGTCCTTTTGCTATAACTTTTTTTGTACAATATATACTTAATGAACTTATTACCAAAAAGCTATTAGAAATCTTTCAATTGCAAATCTAACTTTTCCTCTTGCATGAAATTATTAAGTTGCTTTTAGAAACTTTTAGTGACTATGCAGTCTTTTAAAACTGTAACTTTCTTTTGAATAGTTTTTATGAATTTTACAATGAATTGCTCATCATAATCTATCGGTTTACTAATACAATGAGCACAGATTATACATTCACATTTTATTATTTTTTGTATTCGACATAAAGAATCAAACTATTTTTTACATCGTTAACAGTTTTTCGAATCCATTTGTAAGTCTACATTTTTTAAAAATTATTATACTATAAAATAATTAAAAAAAGCAAAAAAATTCAAAATTAAACTCAAAATTCAAAATCAATGAATAAGATAAAAAAGATAAAAATTATAAGCAAATATGATTATAGAGCGTGCAACTCTTTCAATATTTATATTTTATTAAAAAAGTGTTCTTATACTTCTTATTGGCTTTCTATTTTTCAAATTAGTCACGTCAGTTTCTTCAAATGGGGAATCTGCTTTTTAAATATTATTCTTGAGGCTTGAATTAAATGATTCTGTTTTCTTGAATAAGATCTAAATAAGAATTAGTAATTCAGTTAGTAGGTCTGTCAGTCAAACTTTCATACTGCTAGTGATAACTCTCGGATAAGTTAGGTTTGTCTCTTCCAAACTTGTCCACCCTTCCTCGTGGTAGCATCTAGTGTGGGATTACTCGCTTTGCAATATACACTATACCAGATTACCCTCAAGTTAAAAAAATAGCTTAAAAAAGGTAAAAAATACAATAAAACTTATAGTTCTATACAAAGAAGTTAAACGGAAAGTTTTTATTCTTAAATTAAAAAAAAAATAAAGAAAATAAGCTGCTTCATATATATCTAAAGTAGTCCATTTTCATTTTTGCTTACTTAAAAGCATTAATTATAAAATTAAAATTTAGAATATAAAAATTAAATAATTTAAATAACTATCATTCTCACTTAATTATGATTAGTACATTAGACTAACTAGTTTAACTTATAAATTATAAACCAACATACTTTGTTAAGGATTTTAGAAGTTTTTATTTCTTAATTGCAGAAAAGCAACCTTTTTTATACTTAAGTCATGCTTTAAATTTCTTTTTCAATATATTAAGAAGTAGATTCTATCAAACTCTTTTTCAAATAGCTTGGCTCTCAAAAGCATTAGAATGTATTATAAAAAAGGGTAACTAGTATGACATTATGGTAGATAATTGCAGATATAAAATCTCTTTCAAAAGTAAATATTACAAGGGCTTATTAATGATTTTTTGTAGTCAAACTTTTCGTTCAACTTAAAGCAAAAAAAGATAAATCTTTGAATAGCCAAAACTAAATATATTCAAAAAAAAATTTCTGCTTTGACTTTGAAAAAAAACGATTTTATTACTATTGTACTTATATGGACATACTATAAAAATAAAAGTCTAAATAGTTATTAGTTTAATAAACTTTAACGACTCACTAGTAATTAAATATATATATATATCGGTACTATATTTTAGTATTATTACTAAGATTAAAAATAAAAATGGCTTCTAAGATATAACAGAACTTTGAACAAAACATTTAAACAGGAAAATTCTCTAAAAAATAAAAAAGCGAAATAATTACAAGGAGTGAAAGTGAGAAATATGATTGATATGACGAACATTAACTGGTTTGAAATCCAGAATTAAAAAAACTGCCGACACAAACTGAAATAGAAATATTATCTAAGTCATTAAAAGAGTTTATGTTCAAAAATAGATACCTCACTGATAAAGTAGAAAAATTAGTAACGTCTTTGCTTGAATAACAATGTTAATCATCATAAGAAATAGAAAAAAACTGGAACAAAGAATTCTTTAAATTAAATAATAAATTCAGGTAACGTCATTTTCGTTTTAACAGAATTAATTAGATCCTGAGAAATAGAAAATGAAGCCTCAAAATAAAATAAACAGTAAACATTAATTTAAAATAAGTAGTAAATTTAAATTAATGAGTGTTACAGGATTAATAGTTTATAAAATGTTACGTGCATAAAAAAAAAACTGGAAAAAATGGAGCAAAACATTCGACTTTCAAGAAACCAAATTAAAAACGCTAAAAAAGACAGCCACTAGAGAATTATTAAAAAAATAACTAAAGAAAGAGCATTCAAGTTCTTCACCTGAAGGAAAAATTATGATCGGAACAGTTGAAATGAATGAATCTAAATCTAACAATGACCCACAACTGTAAGATCTACTACAAAAAATGAGGAAGTAAATATCTAATTATGAGGAAGTTATTTATAATCAAGGAGAAAAAATCAGAGAACTTATGAATAATATAGATGACTAAAACAACGAACCACTGATATTAAGACGGCAATTAATCTAAAACAATTTGGTTACAGAGCAGTAACTATATGAATAGTCTTAATCAAACTTTAAATAACCTCAAAAAATGGACATTGAAAATGCTCCTTTCTAAAAATAAGAAAAAAATAATTAAAATGATTTAACTCTAGATACAAGTATAATAAAGAGAATTGAAAAAATTGAATAAAAAATCTTTTAAAGAATATGTGTGTAAAATCAAAAGAAGAAATGTTGATACTGCAATTAAGATAATCACATTTTGCGGCAATGTCAAGAATGGAAAAAATTCAAAATATCAGAAGAAAAAAGAATGTGAAGAAATATTAACAAATTATGATTAACTAAAACTGGTATATGCAGGCAGAAATTGAATATAAGAAACACCGAAAATCATCCGTGGTAACCTCCACCATACAAAAAGAGGTCGTGGTATACATCCACGTATAAAAAAATGGCGGAACGAAACTGGTTGGAAACCCAGGGAACTCCAAACACTTAACTTTTAGTTCATATTATTATTATTAAAATGTTACGTGTGGAATAAATAACACCAATGAAAATACTGTTACTAAGTTAGCGAAATTTAAAGAAAGAATAAATAAGATATTGTTAAAAGCTATTTAGGATATATCCAACATAAAGTGGAAAAATTTATAGAAAAAAATTCTTTAATTCAAATCTTAATCCTTGGAGAAATAATTAGGAACGCTACATGCAAGACTATAATTATTCAGAATATTAAAAGATGGTACATGTTATACCGACTAACTAAACCTAATAGGAATTCAAGATAAACTAATGGAGACAAGTTGATAGAATTAGGTCAGATAGCTGACTACTAACGCTTTAACAAAACTCTTTAACTTTCAACTTTAACTAAATTAAAAAGTTTGAACATTTTTTTTCATAAGAGGTAAGAATTAATTTAAAGTCCATTGAATAAAATAATCAATTAAGTTATCTACTATCATTTTTATTTCTGATGCTTACTGTTATAAACTACTGTTTCATCTGCTTTTTATCTTTTAATTATAATCAAATGCAAGTCAATCTCAAATGCTTATTCTGCTAATACCATTACAACTTAACTAACGCTCTTCCTACTATCTTACCTTGCTCACATATTTACTGCTACGTGTGTTTGAATACTTAATATCAATTATTAGGAAAAATGACATGCAAAATATGTTATAAAGATTTCGATTTTAAGATAGTAGATTTACCAAAAGATTTGGACTTAATAAGAATGATATAAGAAAATAAAAGCTAGAAAATATAATAAAGTTAATAGAAACTAAAGTAACTAAAAACCTAAATTATCAAGCTATCTACAACTATTACTCTAGTAACATCTAAGAAAACTGACAAAGTTTTAGGTTTAAATAGATTAAACAATGATAAGAATCTCGAAACGCAAATTATAAAGTAAATTGATTAGAAAATTAAAAATCTTTAGATAATAACAAGGAAGGTAGGTATATTCCCTAAATTATCTCTTAAAACTGCTTAAAAAATATTAGACTTAAACTATATAAATTTCATATAATAACAAGCAGCAAAAAATTCCAAAACGCTAGAACTATAAAAATAAAATTTCCTATTTTCGCTTAAAAATTTAGTAAAGATAACCTAAAAATTAAGTCAAAATGATATTTAGCAACTTAGATATAAACTTTAAACTTCTACGGGCTTGCAGAAGCAAAAAATGGTATAATCAAATAAAAATAAAGTGAAGGAAGCACGATTAAACTATAAGCAATCAGAATATATTCATTGATTATAATGAAAAACATAAAACTTATGATTATTTAGCATTAAAATAGAATATCTAAGCTAAGTAATTCTTCAAGATATAATTCCAGATTAAAGTCAAAGTATTGAGTATCAAAATAAGCTGTATTTAATTGGAGGAGCTAAACAAGATTAAGGAAATAATGAAGCTTGATAACTTGATTTCGAAGGTAATTGTACAAAATTAAGTTATCTAATTTAAGGAAGATTTTGATTTGGAATAGCAGCAGCTTAAGAACATATTTATATAGTTGGGGGACATGCTATTTAAGGCTAACTATTAAGGTCAGTAGAAAAGTTAAAAATAGGAAGTTAAAATAATTGGTTTAATTGTACTAAATTTCCATATCCCATAGCTTGGTAAACTTTAGTAGCAGATAAATCTGAAGAAATTATCTATTCTTGTGGAGGAGTTAATAGTCAAGGATAAATTCTAAAAGACATATGAAAATATGATATTTAGAATGATAGATGGAGCTAGAATGATTTCAATCTTCCCGAAGCTGTTGCATATCCTATAGTGTGTTTAGAACCTTTTATTATAATTGGAGGAGTTAAAAATCATTGACCAGTTGAATACTCAAGAAGCTTATATAAAAGAGATAATGGCTAATGGTATCAAAAATAAATTTTAGTAGAAATTTGAGCTTTATCAGAGGTGAAAAAAAGAGATAAAATTGGTTACGCTTTTGTCGAAGAAAAATAAACTACAGTTTTGAGGGTTGACTTATTAAATTTGAGTTGTAAGACTATATTATAATAATGATTTAATAATTAAATTCTAGTATTGCTTAAGAGTATAAAAGTAGTAGAAATATAAATATCGCTCTTTTAAAAAATTCCAACGTTTCTAGTTGAAATAAACCTTCTTATTAAACTTTTAAATTATTATTGTATATATAAGCACCTTACAAAAGAATTTCAACTAAGAGATATAATATAAATAGTTATTAATTGGTATTTAGATTGCTAGAACTTTGCTTATACTTTAAATGAATGAATATTAAACAAAAATTATCAGCAGATAGTGATTTCTGATTAAACTTTTTATTATTATTATATAATTATATATAAAATGGCTTCTAAGAAATAACAGAACTTTGAACAAAACATTTAAACAGGAAAATTCTCTAAGAAATAAAAAAACGAAATAATTACAATGAGTGAAAGTGAGAAATATGATTGATATGACGAACATTAACTAGTTTGAAATCCAGAATTAAAAAAACTGCCGACACAAACTGAAATAGAAATATTATCTAAGTCATTAAAAGAGTTTATGTTCAAAAATAGATACCTCACTGATAAAGTAGAAAAATTAGAAAACTAATAACGTCTTTACTTGAGAAAAAATATTAATCATCATAAGAAATAGAAGACAAACTGGAACAAAGAATTATTTAAATTTAATAATAAATTCAGGTTACGCCATTTTCGATTTAACAGAATTAATCAGATCCTATGGAAATAGAAAATGAAGCCTCAAATTAAAATAAACAGTAAACGTTTATTTAAAATAAGTAGTAAATTTAAATTAAATAATTGTTACAGGAATAATAGGTTAAAAGAAGAATAAAATACTAAGTGTGCAATAAATAACACCAATTAAAATACTGCTACTAACTAAGCGAAATTTAAAGAAAGAATAAATAAGATATTTTTAGAAAGCTATTTAGGATATATCCAACATAAAGCGGAAACATTTATAGAAAAAAATTCTTTAATTCAAATCTTAATCCTTGGAGAAATAATTAGGACTACATGCAAGATGAAGACTATTCCGAATATTAAAGGATGGTGCACTAATGAAGTGCTACACCGCCTAACTAAGCCTAGTAGAAATTCAAGACAAACTAATGGAGACAAGCTGATAGAATAGGTCAGATGGCTGACTACTAAGGCTTTAACAAAGCTTTTTAACTTTTAACTTTATATAAGTTTTAAATAGGGTGGAAAGCTCTTTCCTTCTGATGCTGCTTGGAGGCCAACAAAGCAACTAAAAAATGAGTGTGAATGGAGGATAAATCGGAGAAAAAGAAAACAATAACAAGAGAAGGAAGATTCGACAAGATGGAGAATTCTGAATGCCAGGAGAAAACCTTCTTTATCATAGGTCGAGGAAAGATGTACTCGTAATCGCATATTTCATTCTATGCTTTGGAAGGAAAAATGACAGGGACATACTGCAGTAAGAGAAATCAAGAGACCCATAAAATTTAATTTTTCGACTTGAAATAAAATAAATTTAAAGAGGTGCGCACTCTATAATCCAATTTATTTATATATAAATATGGATATAGGCCGCGGAAAGGAGAACTTGAGGGTAATCTGGTATAGTGTATAATGCAAAGCGAGTAATCTCACACTAGATGCTACCATGAGGAAGAGTGGACAAGTTCGGAAGAGATAAACCTAACTTATCCGAGGGTTATCGCTAGCAGTATGAAAGTTTGACTGACAGACCTACTAACTGAATTACTAATTCTTATTTGGATCTTATTCAAGAAAACTAGATCATTTAATTCAAGCCTCAAGAATAATATTTAAAAAGCAGATTCCCCATTGGAAGAAACTGACGTGACTAATTTGAAAAATAGAAAGCCAATAAGAAATATAAGAACACTTTTTTAATATTAAATATAAATATTGAAAGAGTTGCGCATCAGAAGGTACTAAGTTCTCTATAGGCAAATTTATTATTTATTTATAATTATTAATCTAAATCAGATCATTATTCATATTTTTTAAGGCATTCTTTAAGAAAAATTTGTTTTTTCTTCAGTACCATTTATTTTACCAAAATTAATAAACTTCATTAGACAGAAACATTACCAAAAAATCTTAATTTCTCAAATCTTTTTATTTTGTTTTCAAACTGACTCAAAAAAGCCTAACTACTCGATCCATTTATTTTCATTTAATAATACTTTACTTCTAAATTTTATATAGTTTTGCTAATTTTAAATATTTTACTAATTCTTTTTTTAAGTATAAAATAATTAAGATTTTTTATTAGTGAGTACCATAGGAACGCTACAAAAATAATTTCTTAAGTTCGAAGAAATCATTTTGGCAGCTAAAGAAATCAATAATTTTTTAGCTTTGATTAAGGTTTTAAAATTACCTGAGATAATTATTCTAGTGTCCTTTAATTATTTCCTCTTAGATATTTTATTCTATAGTATGTTTTCCTTTTACCTTTTAACTAAATAGATCTTCATCTTTACTTCAACAAACCATTCATCTGCCATTAAGTTTAAATTAGAACAATCATCTTAGCTTATACTTTCTGATCGATTTGTAAAAACCTTACCACTAAAATTAGTTTTCTCATTATCCTATGAGTTAAGTATATTAAACTTCTAGCATGATTTACTATACAAAAAGCTAAAAGAAATATTTAGAAATAGTTTAGTCTTTACTAGGTTTATAAACTTTATTTATATCTTTAATCTCTTATTTACAATTTTCGGATGTGGCTATGACACAAAAATACAGTTAGGTTGCTTTATAAAAAGTAATGCTTAAATTATCAATTTTTCGATATATTTTTCTTATTACCAAACTATCATTTTTATTTCTGATGCTTACTGTTATAAACTACTGTTTCATCTGCTTTTTATCTTTTAATTATAATCAAATGCAAGTCAATCTCAAATGCTTATTCTGCTAATACCATTACAACTTAACTAACGCTCTTCCTACTATCTTACCTTGCTCACATATTTACTGCTACGTGTGTTTGAATACTTAATATCAATTATTAGGAAAAATGACATGCAAAATATGTTATAAAGATTTCGATTTTAAGATAGTAGATTTACCAAAAGATTTGGACTTAATAAGAATGATATAAGAAAATAAAAGCTAGAAAATATAATAAAGTTAATAGAAACTAAAGTAACTAAAAACCTAAATTATCAAGCTATCTACAACTATTACTCTAGTAACATCTAAGATTAATAACTAATTCATGAGAATAATAACATTAGCTTTATTATCAGATAAGAAGTTTATCAATAATGTATTAGTCAAATAGATTAGAAAACTAATAATCTATAGATAAATAAGAAATAAATTGGATTGTAGAGTGCGCACCTCTTTAAATTTATTTTATTTAATGTCGAAAAATTAAATTTTATGGGTCTCTCTTGATTTCTCTTACTGCAGTATGTCCCTGTCATTTTTCCTTCCAAAGCATAGAATGAAATATGCGATTACGGGTACATCTTTCCTCGACCTATGATAAAGAAGGTTTTCTCCTGGCATTCAGAATTCTCCATCTTGTCGAATCTTCCTTCTCTTGTTATTGCTTTCTCTTTCTCCGATTTATCCTCCATTCACACTCATTTTTTAGTTGTTTTGTTGGCCTCCAAGCAGCATCAGAAGGAAAGATCTTTCCACCCTATTTAAAATTTATATAATAGCAAAAAAAAACATTTGATCTAGAAACTACTTATTAAAACATTTACCAAATATTAGATTTAGAAAAGGCAGATTTCTAATAAAAGCATACCAAGTTAAATATTTAAAGACTGACTCTCTAAAAAGAAAATATCCTAGCTTTACTTAGAGCTCTAGTAAAATAGAGTTAGTAATAAAGCTAAAATAAATTTTTAAAACTAGGATAGAAAGTATAAACTAATATAAACTTAGAATAACTAAAATGGTTAAAATAGATAGAAGTTAAGCTAGTGAAACATAATTAAACTATAATCAAAATATATTTAATCGGAGGAAAAAAACGAGTAAGGAATAGAAGAAGTTTGATAATTTGATTACTAAGTTAATAGTAAAAAATAAATAATCTAAAATAGGGAAGATATGTTTTTGGAATAATAGTAGCTTAATAACATATTTTATGTAGTTGAAGGAATGAAATTAAAATTTATGAGAACAGTAGAAAAGTTTAAAATAGATAATTAAAGTAAATGATAGAGTTGTTCATAGTTTGCTTATACTAAAGCTTGATAAACTCTAGTAGTAGGCAAAACAGATGAAAATATTTTCTCTTTTTGAGGAGTTAAAAAAAGATAAATTTCAAAAGAAATAAGGAAATATGATATTTAGAATGATAGATGGAATAAAAATGATTTAAATCTTCCTGAAACTACTGCTATTAAGAGCCTCTTATCATAGTCAGAGGACTTAAAAATAATTAATCACTTGAGTTAACCAGAAAAATCTATAAAAAAATAATGGCTAATGGTAATAAGAATAAATTTAAAGAAATATATTTGCTTACTCAGAAACGAAAGAAAGAGATCATGCTGGATATGCTTTTGTTTTAGAACCATTTTAGGTTTTAGTTTTGAGGATTGACTTAGTAAATTTGAGTTATAAAAGTATAAAAAACATTGATTTAAATAATATATTTTAATAATTCATATACTATTGGAGTTAAGTTAAGAGAAAGTCTTTAAAAAATAACCTTTTCGAATCCCAAAGAAAATCTAAGAAACGGAAGATAAAAAGTGGAAAAAAGATAAAAATATAACAACAAAAAGAGAAGTAAATTTCTTCATCAGAAGGTAAAGTTATGATCAAAACTGTGGAACCAATAGAACTTAAAATTAAATTGATCTAAAAGTATGAAGAAGCAATTTATAGTTAAGGAAAAAGGATTAGAGAACTACTGGACTATATTGACGATCAAATTAATTCATATTAAAACTACAATATCAACTAGATTAAAACAACTTAGTACTTGAATAGTAACTTAATGAGCAATTACAATCGAATGTTGGTCAATAATGAGACATTACTATAGAAAAAACTAAGTTTTATTTATTAATTAAGAAGTGAGGTAAAAAGTGGAGCAGACTCAATTTTACAAAAGAGAAAAGAAAAATGAAAAAAAATATTATAGAAAAAAATCCAGGAAGAATAGACCAAAAAACTGTTAGTATTGCAAGGATAATACCACATTTTAAGACAAGCAGAGCTTGAAAAAACTCCAAATAAGAGAAAAGTAAAGAACATGAAGGTCTACTTTTAAATGTGAAAAACAGAAAACGGAATAGATACTAAGGTTTCTTAGGGTAGCATTCCAATCGCAGCCCTATAGAAGACAA
This sequence comes from Loxodes magnus, assembly GCA_946699065.1. Classification (NCBI taxonomy): domain Eukaryota; phylum Ciliophora; class Karyorelictea; order Loxodida; family Loxodidae; genus Loxodes; species Loxodes magnus. The sequence continues at coordinate 106,176 of CAMPDV010000568.1, read as the reverse complement.
AATTCACAAGGGAATGCTAGCACTGTGGAAGACTTCAACAAGGAATTTTTTAGCTTTAAAAATCTTCATTAAAGAGCTGCGCACCAATGAGAGTGCTACGCGCTCTATAATCTCATTTATTTATCTACTTTATTTTTTTAAGTGTATTTCTATTTACTTTATTTAATGAAAGAAAAGATAAATAAAATTCTCTACCATATGCATTATTTAAATTAATAGCAAACTAAGATTATTAATTATTTTTACAGTTTTAATTTTGATGTTTTAGTTATATAATACTATTGAATATTTTTCTGGTATATTTAAATCTAAAAATGTAACTATTTTACATCAATTAAAAAATTTAATTTAGAAAAATAAACTCTTAAATATACTTTAACCAATTAAATCGTTAGTATAGTTTTTATATTTTAGATAAAGAAAGCAAAACTTCTGTAAAACTGATTTTCTGCACATTTTTTTTGTTTTATTTTTTAAAGTGAATTTCAATGCTTTTTTGTAGCGGTAATTTTTGACTCACTTATTAGCAATTTTTTATATTCTAAAATGAGAATAAAAGCTTAATAGTAAATGCTTTATTATGCTTTTTCTTTCTTACTGATAATTTCTATATTTTTTTTATTTAAATCAAACATTTCGGTGAATAACTATATATGGTTTCGACTATTATTGCATCATCTATGCATCACAATTATTAAAGCAATAAGAAATTGGTAGTGGATGTGTTGGTGTAGTGTATAAGGGTTTGATGTAAGAAGATTCTGTCGTTGCTATTAAAGAATTATACAAGTAGAGTATATCTTAGGAAGCTAAGGATAGATTGGAATAAGTAATATCAACTTCGTTAAGAAAGCATCATCCAAATATAGTATCTTTATACGAATACTGCTACTCTCCATTGTGTTTAGTAATGGAATATCTACCATAAAATTATTTTAGCTACTGCAAAACGAGAGAGAATTACCCTGAGGAATCCGTTAGTAAATAAGTTTAGATATTGTCTTAGGATTAGAATATTTACATGGAAAGAAGATTATCCATAGAGATCTTAAGAACACTAATGTTCTATTAGATAATAATTTGAGAGATAAAATTACTGATTTTGGTCTTGCAGAAGTGAGAAATGAATCTAAACCCATAAAAGCAAAGAAATAAAAAGGTAATATCAGTTGAATGGTAACTGAACTAATGAACTCAAAGCCGAAGTATTGCAAATAATCCGAAACATTCGCTTTGGGAGTTACTCCTTGGTAATATCGGCTCGAAAACTACCATTTTAAGGTTATAAAGAGAAGATATGCTAGAAGATTGTCCATAACAGTTTTAAGAAGTAATATAAGGATGTTGGGAATAGAATTATAAGAAGAGACTAAGGACTAAAAATATTCGAATGTTAATTTAAAATTTAATGATAGATAATAAAAACCTGCCAGAAATATCTAGTTCTGCTTTCTAAATTATATATCTAAGAATAGAATTAGACAGTAATTAAAAAATATGCATAATCAGAAATTTCGTAAGAATAAAGTCAAGATATCATTGTTTATACAGATAAAATTTTTTAGGTCATACAAATTCTGTATAGTCTGTGGTGGCGATATCTAGTGACTAAAAATGAAACGTTTGGGAAGTTAAGATAAGAGGATAAAGATTTTGAAAATTTTACTAGTGGTAAGTTAAAGAGCACTTTACAAGGACATATAAATTATGTATACTTTGTAACAATATCTAGTGACTAAAAATGAATAGTTTCGGGAAGTTCAGACAAAATAATTAAGATATGGGACTTTACTGATGGTGAGTTAAAGAGTATTTTATAGGGACATAAAAGTACTGCAACATCTGTAGCTATATCTGGTGACTAGAATTGAGTTGTTTCAGGAAGTGAAAATAATACGATAAAGATATGAGACTTTAATACTGACTAATGTATTCAATCTTTAAAAGATCACATGTTAGGAGATTCAAGTATTTAGATAAATAATGACGCTAACTTTATGATGTCTGGCAGTTGGGATAAGACAATCAAGATAAGGAATTTTAGATATTTTTATGTATACAAACTCTTAAAGGACATGAAGGTGATATTTGAACGATGCCATCGAATAACGATAAAAAATTAATTGCATCAGGAGCGGATGACAAAGTGGTGAGGAAATGGAACTTATAGAAATCAAAATGTATACGAGCGCTAAAAAAAGAGAAAGGTAAGTAATTTTTTTTATAATAGAAGGCAATTAAAAGGAAAATAAATGGGAAAATGATTGAAGCGAGCAAAATTAAAAAAAAATATAATAAAGTAAGAATATAATAAAAATTTAATTTATGCATATTATACTTTTAATTTAAAAAATAAATGGAGTTGCAAAAAAAAAAGAAAATATAAAATAATAAAGGTAATTATTTAATTTTATTTCAGTAGATTTAAAAAAATACAAACAAACACTTTTATTTAGTTAGAAAAAATGAAAATAAAAATAAAAATAAAAAATAGATAAAAAAGATAATTTATTGAAAAATAAAATAATTGTTTTCTGTTTTTTTTTTAATAAAAAATTAAAAAAATTAAGATTTTATTAAATTATATTTAAAAACTAATAATCAAAAAAATGTCAGGTACAAAATTTTAAATGATTGAGTATCCTCTTAATCTTAGAAAGGTTCTATCTTAATCCAAGATCTTGAAAAAAAAGATTCTTAAAATTATATGGTTTTGGTTCTGGTTTGAAATCTATGATTAAGAAGTATTCATTAATTACTTATAGTAATTCTTGCTTATAGATTCCACAAATAAGCATCTTATTGAATAAATTTCTGATATTTTTTTTAATTTTCTATATTCTCTCATAGCTTCTTATCCTTTAATTTCCTATTATATATATCAATATCATTATTTTATTAAGTCTCCATATTTTAAGCTTTTTTTAATTTTTACTCAACTATAAAGTTTCCAATAAATATATAAGCTTTCTTTTTGTGTAAGCTACATTTTCCCAGATATTATCTCCCTATATTTAAATTTTTTCCTTTCATCTACCATAGAGTTTTTCACAACTTTCATATGCAGATTCTTTCATATCTACTAGTTCAAATCAACCCTTCAAATTTTAAATCTTCCTTTACCATTTGCAATACAATATTCTAGGCTTTTAATATAGTTACAGTATTATAATTAGAATCCTTCTTAAATTTTAGTATTATATTTTATAAGGATTTAGCAGTATTTGCGTTGAAATCACTTGAATAGTACTTACGGTTTCTGATAGTTTGCTGTATGCGAAATGAACTCAAACCATCAAACAATAATGTAACTTTTTCTGAAGTTGTGTGAGCATTTGCATTTATTAATGCTAGTCTACTATCTAAACAGGTATATTATGCATTCTCCTTAAATAGCTTATTTAGTTTTATTTTTGTAAATGCTTTCAGAGAACTTGCAAAGCTACTAAGAAGCATGTATTAAATAGTCATAGACTAGATAATGGCTTTTTGCTTAAAGATAACGAAGAAGATTAGATTGGTTAAGAAATATGACTTTTTACCTTTCGTTTCCTATCTCTATACTCTAAGTTGATTTCTTATGTTCTTGAAGTAGTATCTAGTATCTGGAAAAAGTTCAGACGAATAAGATGATTAGCAAGAATGTTTGGAGAGACTTCACTTTACTATATTCTATCTAGTATGTGATGGAGAATGTGAAGTGGGATGCTCGTTATGTATAAGTAGCGTAACCTTGTAAGGGAAATACTTTAAACTAAGGAATCTTGAAGGATAACTTTTCAAAGAAGCATTTCTCTCGAAAAGCCTTTTAATTTTCATTGAAGAGTATTTTAATTCAATTACTTCAATTTTAAAAATGGAACCACTCAACCATTTTTATCTAGAACATCAAGTAGAACAAACTATCTTGATAAGTATAGGAACCATGTAAGAAGATATAGAAAGTAAAGATGAAACTAACGAAATAAATTTGTTGAAAGAGGATTTCAAAGGAAAAAACTAATAAAAGCAATAAATAAAATATCCAAATGGAGATATTTATATTGGAGAAGTAGAAAATGGAGAACCTTAAGGTTAGGGAACTTTGATATACTCTAATGGGAATTAATGAGAAGGCCAGTTCTTAAAAGGAAAAAGATAAGGAAAAGGTTTTAAAAAATACAAAAACGGGAAAAAATTTTTATACTAGTGAAAGGAAGAAAAAAGTAACTAGTAAGTTAGACTAACTTCACCTTCAGAAAATATGTTTGGAATAATAAGTTAGAATTAGTTCAAAAAAATTGAAATAGAAATAATGTCATACAAAGGTATTTGAGGCGAGGATAAAAAATAAGAAGGAAACTATATTTACTAAAATAAAGATGTTTTCAATGGAAAGCTACAAAAAGGTTTAAGACAAGGAGAAGGACTAATGAAATATTAGGATGGAGCTTAATTTGAAGGTGAATGAAATGCCGATCAACCTTATAGTGGAAAAGGAACTTACAAATATTTAAATGGAGACTAATATGAAGGATAGTTTCTAAAAGGGAAAAAATAAGGATTTGGAATTATGGAGTATAATGATGGAAAATAATATGAAGGTGAATGAAATGAAGATGAAATTTAAAGCGGAGTTTTAAAATATTCAAATGGAGACATATATGAAGGATAGTTTAAAAATGGAAAAAGATAAGGATAAGGTATATTGTAGTATTAAGATGGAACTACATTTGAAGGAATATGAAAAGAAGATTGACCTTATAATGGAAAAGGATTTATCAAGTACTGAAATGGAGATACATATGAAGGATAAATTTAGAATGGAAAAAGACAAGGATAAGGAATTATGAAGTCCAATGAAGGAAAATCATTTGAAGGGGAATGAAATGGAGATGAAATTTAAAACGGAATTTTCAAATATTCAAATGGAGACGTTTATACAGGATCATTTAAAAATGGAAAAAGATAAGGGTAGGGGTTAATGAAGTATAATGACGGAAAGTAATTTGAAGGTGAATGAAAAAAAGATAAACCATACAATGGAATAGGAACTTTCAAATAAAAAGAAACTATATACGAAGGATAGTTTTTAAAAGGAAAAAAATAAGGATAAGGAATCATAAAATATAATGACGGGAAATAATTTGAAGGTGAATGAAATTAAGATACACCATACAGTGGAAAAGGATTTTTCAAATATTCAAATGGAGATATGTTTACAGGATCGTTTAAAAATGGAAAAAGATAAGGTTAAGGATTTATGAAGTAAAATGATGGAAAATATTTTGAAGGTGAATGAAATGACGACGAAATTTAAAGCGGAGTTTTAAAATATTGAAATGAAGATAAGTATGAAGGATAATTTTTAGAAGGTAAAAAATGAGGGTAAGGAGTAATGAAGTATTAAGATGGGACTTAATTTGAAGGGGAGTGAAGAGAAGATCAGCCTTATAATGGAAAAGGATTTATCAAATAATGAAATGGAGATATATATGAAGGAAATTTTTTGAATGGAAAAAGATAAGGTGAGGGAGTATTGAAGTATAATGACGGAAAATAAATTTAAGGCTATTGAAGTTAAGATGAAATTTAAAGCGGAATTTACAAATACTCAAATGGAGACATTTATGAAGGATCCTTTAAAAATGGAAAAAGATAAGGGTAGGGGTTAATGAAGTATAATGACGGAAAATAATTTGAATGTGAATGAAACGAAGATTAACCTTTCAATGGAAAAGCGCTTTTCAAATACTGACATGGAGATTTGTATGAAGGATAGTTTAAAAATGGAAAAAGATAAGGTTAAGGAAAAATGAAATATCAAGACGGAAAAACATTTGAAGGTGAATGAAATGAAGATGAATTTTAAAGTGGAGTTATAAAATACGTAAACGAAGATATGTTTACAGGATAGTTTAAAAATGGAAAAAGATAAGGGTAAGGAATAATGAAGTGGAGTGATGGAAAATGTTTTGAAGGCGAATGAAATGAAGATGAATTTTAAAGTGGAATATGCAAATACTCAAATGGAGACGTATATACAGGATCGTTTAAAAATGGAAAAAGATAAGGGAAAGGATTAATGAAATATTAAGACGGATATACATCTGAAGGAGAATGAAAGGATGATGAAATCTAAAATGGAGTTTTCAAATACTCATTTAAATATTTCTAGGAAGGTAAATTTTTTAGTCTTTAATGCTATGGTGTAGGATTTTTTCTTTTATCTATGAAGTCTTTTTTTTCTACTGTATTAAAAAACTAACAATCAAGCAAAGAAAACTCATTATCTTATGAAGGTAAATGAAATAAAGGATAAATTTCTTAAGATTTAAAAATTTCTTTATTTGACTAGCTCGTTTACAATTAAGATTAGATCTAGATTACTAATTATCTGGACAACTTTTAGCAACTAAACGAAAGCTCTTCCGCACTAGAATAGAGCAGCGATTTAGATAACTCAAATAGTTTTAGCAAAACTAGTTTTTATTTGATTTTTAGTAGATAGAACTTACTGAGTCATGTTGTTTCCTTTCTTAATTTTAGAAGTCTATTGAACTTATAAAGTGTTAATCAATAACTTTATGCTTTCTCATATTAAATAAAGAAGCTATCGATCAGTCAAAAAAATGAAGATAATGCTTACGTTAGGAGTAGAGTCAAAACTCTTTTGAAGTAGGTAATTCAATCAAAAGTGTAAAGTTTAAGTCTCGATATATCAAGATGTTCTTAGAATTAAGCTAATGAGCTTCATAGACAGTTTTATACTTCTCTTATGCTAAATCAGTTGTTCAACATATAGAATAATAGTTAAAATCCCCTTTAGGAACTCTTAATTTAAAGTACTTATAATAATTTTTACCTACTAACCTTGATACCTTCTTCTCTAAAAAAATTAGTTTATTAAGGATATTTAAAAGACTAGGAGCTAAGCTTTCTATCCAATCTAACAAAATTAGAGCACCTAGAGTTGGACATCTAGACTGATTATCATGATAGAAGAGAAATAACAGGAAGCTTTCTTATAGAATTTTGCCAAAATTTGAATTTGAAAGTTATAAAGATAAAGAGTGAGTTGATTCAGATTTCATACTTACAATAATATTTGACTGAAAAAGGACATACAGTACAAGAGCTAGCTATCAACTAAAACTAGCAAATGGAGTAATTAATTTAGCTATGTCCTAATATAACCTCTCTTAGTGTATAGCAAAACAGCTCTATTAATAGCATTTTAGGATAGATTAGAAATAAGAACCTCCTTTTTTTATAGTTGAATGGCAATTTTCATTCTGATGCTTTTTCTTTGTTCATTTCATAAGGTTTCGATAAGCTCAGAGGAATTCATATAGCTAACTGCTAAAACTTTAGTGGCGAAAATTTATCTCTCTTAGTGAAAAATACTCCAAGTTTAAAATCTCTGCATTTGGAAGGAATGGGCCTACTTTAAACAACAGCTCTACTAGAAATAGGTAACTATGGGTAGGATTATGAATAAATAGGATTAGCTAATATAGCTTAACTGGATTAGCCTACTTTGGAGTACATTTTTTAGAAATGTAAAAGTTTGAAATAAATAGAGCTAAACTGTCAGATTTAAATAAGTGACTAGGTATTTAAAATTATTTAGCAAAATTGCAAGTGGCTATGAAGCTTAAGTCTTAGCAATTTCAAGATCTAGAATAATTTAAATTGAATCGAAGATTTTACAAGCAGCGTCAGACTTAAATATCTGAAGATTGAAAATTTAAGCTTAAGCTGTTATGATATCCAGTTAATAATAAAGTGCTGCTAAAATTTGGTTAAGCTAGAATTAATAAAAACATGTGACTTAAAAGTAGAAATGTTTCCTATTTAAGATTAGAACAATGTTTAGTATTCTATTTGGAAGAATCTGAGATTCCTTAACTTTCAAGATATCTGGTACTCCTAAACGGATAATTTTTAGGAACTAAAAAAAACGTTCAAGAAACTAAAGATTTGCTTAAATGGCAGTATAGTAAGTCTATAATAAAATAAATGTCTTTGGTCTAATCTAGGCTTATTTAGTTGATAGAGAAGAGAAACAATACTAACATTTATTAAATTCGACTAAAGATAATTTGGTAACAAAATAAAAGTAAAACATCATTTCTTAGTTCTATCTATCTAAGCTTTATTTCTATTACTCTTAGATTCGCTTGACACTTTTTGTAAACTATATCAAAAGCTTTTCTTATTTAACTATTTATCTAAAAAATTAGTTTTATACTTCAATTTAATAGAAAGTTAATAGCTTTAACTGGTATATGAGAATAAGCAAAAATTAAAAGCTAACCTTACTTTTTATTATCTATACTCAATCTTAGATCTTAGGACATTTTTCTTAAACTAAAGATTTTTCTTGGATTTATATCAATAATTCTTAGAATATCTATCTATGTAATCATTATCTTTGTAATGCTTTAGGATTTATCTATACCTTAACCTTCACTACAAATGTCCTATTTCTTTTTCTTATTAAATCCATGTTATCTTATTTAATAATCTGTAATTAGTTTCCTTATCAGCTTTGATTCTATATCAATCATGAAGCATAGGTATTAAAATTAAAATTTCCCTCTCTTTCATTTTAATCCTTTAAGATTCTTTTTGATACTATTCTATCTGCAAGCTCATTTTCACTTTTCCTATATAAATCTTATCCACTATAGACCTAACTTTGTTAACTAGGTATACTCTTGCAATATTCCTCTAGTATATAGAGCATATTAGAATTTCTATATACCAAAGCTTGCATATTCTATACACTTAGGGGTACCATTTAACCAACTTTTTTAGGTTTGTTCATTTTCATATAAACAAAACTTACGTTTCTAAAGATAACTCCCAAACTCCCTATTAACTATTAAGCAATGCAGTCAAAAAAATAAATTTAAGAAAGCGAAATTATAATTAAGATTCAGTCACGAAGATTTGGCTAGATCAATAAGATTTTTTAAGAACAACGAGAAGAAAAGAAAAAGCTATGCAATATAGGTAATACTTAAGGATTTATACTTATATATCATTAAGAAAGATTATATACTTGAAATATATTAGATACTCATTGTGGATTGAAGGGACTATAACTCAAATTTTCTAAATCGATCTACAATATTTAAAAATTTCTTTTGGTCAAAAACAAAAGTATAAGCCATTTTATTCCTCTCTTTCGTTCCAGTTAAAGCAATAACATCTTGTATAATTTAAGTTTATACTCACATTCGTTTTTTATCTTTAATATGTTCTAGCTAAGAATTCTAGTGTGACTAAGTTTTTTCATCCGCCGACTATGATAAGAGATTCTTAAATCACTTTAAGAATTGTGACAGCTTCAGGAAGATTAAAATAAATCTTACTCCTTCTATCATTCTAGATACTATATTCTCATATATCATTTAATTCTTATCACGTTTACTTTGCTCCTCCAAAAGAGTTTTTTTTTTTTAATTTTTCACTAATAAAGTTTAGAAAGCCTTCTAAAATGGAAACCAAGAACAAAGTTACCAAAATTTTTAGTTTCTAATTGCTAACTTCTCTACTAATTATAATTGCTGATGTAGACTAGTAATCCACCAATTACATAAATATGCTCTTACTCTACAGTTATTCCAAAAAGCAAATCTACCATTATTTAGATCACTAAGTGGTTTACTTTTTCCTTCATTAACAAATTATAAAATTTTGCTTGCTCCTAAGTCTTACTTTATCCACCTATCAAATAAAACTTATTTAAGTATTCAACGCTTTACTTAAGTCAGGAGTTTTATTTTATATTCTGTCTACTCTTAATTATTAAGTTTCGATATTCAATAATAACAGATTTTAAGTATCTTTCTAAAACAAATGATCTCAATCTGATTCCACTACGTTTCGTTCTTCTTTGTTTCATTATTTTTATTCATCTAAACTAATTTTTCTCTTCTTAATAAAAGCATTTCTATAGTTACTATCTTAGTTTTAACATATCATCTTAGCTTAATTTTTATCCTATTTTCACAACAGTCCTAGTAATACTATAAAATTCTCTCTTTAGACTTATAATTTTTAATATTCTAGTCTTCTATTCTAATATCATAGAGTATAGTCTAAATCTAGCGTTTTATAAATATTTCTACAAGATAATTAAGAAATTTCATTTCTTTTCCCTGATAAATCTGATAGTTATTTTGATGTCTTATCTATTTATTAAGTACCTTGATAACTATGTTCTTGTTCTTAAGTTCGTTCTGTATTGCTATACCCTGTGAAGTTTCTGGTGATGTTTGGTTATTTTTATGTAATCCTTTCAAATTTTGCCTCAATTTATGTTTTTATACCCTTTATTTTCTAGATTGATTGCTCATTATCTTATATCCGTCTTATTATATCCCTATCTTATGGTAAATTTTTAATAGATAAAGCATGAAATTAAGCCTTATAAATAGTACTAAACTTATAAGCATTAGCTACTGTAAATGCATGAGCAAGGTAAGATAGTTGGAAGAGCATTAGTTAGGTTATAGCACTCTAGACTGATTTAGCGTTTCTCGATCGTTTAGATTTTTATTCTAGCTTAAGTAATAAAACCATCACCAGGATAATTTATAGCAGCTTATACCAAAAACTCCATAGAAGTGAGTTAAATTGAATAAGCATTTATACACTAGGCATATAGTTAGTACTACCTTGTTTATTTGACTAGCTAACTTTTGTAAACATTTATAAAAAAAGAGATTGAAATAGTATGCCTAAAGAGCTTCTGAGTATAAGTGGATTTCAAGATATTATCACCTGATAATATCAATCTAAAGTGACCATATTTTGATGTCCCAATTTCAATAAATTTTGCTTATTAATTACGCTAAAATCACAGGAAGCTCTCTGATCTTTCTACTTTTGAGAGGATTGAAATTATAAATTGCCCATTTTTTTTATCCTTACAGTTATAATTACTCACATATAATGCGATAAAAAAACAGTGAAAAAATAAAAATAATTGATAAGAAAATAAGTCAAGAAAAGGAAAAAGCGAATAAGAGAGATTTCAAAATAGCTAGAGATTAGTTCATCTCTGTTTAGTAAAAGTTAACTTGCTGATTCTTAAAATTTGAGCAAATGACATTATAAAATATCTTTGGATCAGTTAAAAATCACCAAGAAGGTACATTTCATGCTGTGACTTCGATAAATTAAGAAAAAGCCAAGGGAATAAGCTAAAAATAAATTGCAGCAAGAAGTTTGGAATGAATTATTGAGGAGCAATTAAACCTTGAATAATTAGTTAAAAGATGTTGAATGTCCAAGTGGAGGATAAGAGACTAAAAAATGATATAAGAAGCTAATGAAAAAAGCATACAGGTGGAAATTGTCAAAACTCATGCTTCAGAAAGAAACTTAAAAGCCTTCTAAAGTATATACCAAGACCGAAGTAAAAATCTTAAACTACCAATAGAAGTAGAATTTTTTAAAAAATCAGCAAAAATTACTGCGTCAAATGAAAATAAGTGAACAAAATAGCAATCCAGAATCAATAGAAGAAACAATCAGAAAGCCTTTAAAATATTTGAAATGATGCTTTTATTGTAATTCTTAACCGCATTTCTTGAATAAATGAGCAAAGTATAAAAATCTCAGCAAAATAGTAAATCTAGAATTAGAAACTGCAACCAAAACAAAATAAATAGTACTAAATAATCATGAGATGATAAAAGAAAGATTTTACTTAAAAATTCTCAAGAAAGAGAAATTATGAGAGAGAAGCAAACTTTCAAATTTTTTTGTTAGCCTCTGGATATTTTAGAGACCAGTGGTAAAATGCCTCTGAGAACAGTAGATATTTAATATGTTTGCATAAGGTAAGGTTATACAAAAAGTATGGATTTAATAACTAAATTTTCAAATTAAACATATTCATTTGACATTGAACTTAATCTATCTAAAGCAAGCTAATAATATTAAAGAATCCTACTTTGTAGTTATCTTCCTACTTCTTGTTTTTGTAGCATATCGGATTTAATTTTCTTTCACCATGTAAAATAGTCTAAGCAAATAGCTTCTAGTTCTCTCTCCTTTCGGAAATAAAATTTACAGTTATAATTATCAGAAATATTTAAGTTTTCGCAGACTAACATTAGATCAAATTAAATAAGCATTAAACACATTTTCCCCAATTCTTGTAAGGTTAAAATACTGAACATATAGTATAACCTTAGCTAAAATCAAACCTTAATAAATGACATTACTCCATATCTTAAAGTCCAATATACTGCTATTCATATACATCAACCTAGAAAATGACTATATAAAGCCTATTTGATCCAACTCTTTAAGAAATAAAAATATACTATGCATAATTAAAGAAAAGGAGACAGCATTTTAACGCATACAGGTATTTAAAAATAAGCTAGCAATTTATATAAGCAATGAAAATAAATATTTGGATAGAAAATAAGTAAATTAATAAGCTAAACCATAACTTGAGTAGCTTTTAGTGATAGTTGTTAATTGTTTATTTCATAAGGTATGGATTAAAAAGAATTTGACTTAAATTAGTATGCAAAGATAAATCTAAGTATCAAGAGTCATAATTGATGTATAATGAAAAAAGTGAAGCGAAAAAGAAGTCTATCATGATAATAAATTTCATAGATTGAAAGCAGTTGAAGGTAATTAAAGAACCGAAGAAAGAGGATAGGAAATAAATTTGGTATGTATTTAATTAAAACTGTCAAACTTCTATTTTATTGATGAAATAAAACGAATAAAAAATGAATATTAAGGAATATTATTAAGGAGCAAATAAACCGATGAGAAGTTAATAAAGTTAAAGATGAGAAACTTAATTATCTAAGATTATAGATCTAGCTATGAAAAGATTTATTATAGTTAAGTTCCAATTCCGATATATATGGAAGTAAAGAAACAATAGTTGGGAAATAAAAATTAGAAATTATAGTTAAAATTAGTTTATAAAAGACACAATGAAACTATTAGCATATATCTAGGTTTAAATATATCAGACAGTAAAAAATAAAATTCACTTATTTTTATTTAATCAAAGATAACTAAATAATCAAGCAATAGGCAGACAGAATGGAATAATAACACTGAATAAATAAAAAGGATAAGAAAATATAGAATGTAATATATAAGGTTATTAGGGAGTAAATTTAATCTAAGCGGGTATGATTCTCCGCTAGATAATTTTTACAGAATGGCTACCAAGTCTCAGCAGAGAAGCTGATACTAATATAAATGGTCTGAGAGATAGAAATAGGAATAATATGATACCATAAGCATATATAAGCAAATACTATATTTAGAAAAAGTAACTAAATAAAGGTTTTAATAGATTTGCAGTACAACAATTAATACTGAAATGAACAATCAAGATTTAAAAATCAACTAACTTTAAAATAATAATAATGAAGGAATGAATGCAGATTTGAATTTAAAATCTTCAAAACATCACTTAATAAAGAAATTAAAAGAACATAAAAAAAATTAGAAATTCGAATCTTCAATTAATAAACTAAGAACAAGCTAAGAGAAAAGCCAAGCTTAATCTAATGGAGATTGAGCAATCAAATTTTGATATTAATAAAATATGAAAAATTAAGCAATTAATTAAGAAATAAAAACTCGACCAATTATGTGCTCATTCTGTAGAAGGCATGGCACACAAAATAAAACTGTTGAAGACATAAAAAATTCAATTTTGTGAATATAAAAATTTTGAAAAAGCTTAGCCAAGATTTATTGTACATCTGAAGGTGACTTATTTAGGAAAAAACGATTGTGGACTAGCTACTCTAATAAATAGTAGATTCTCAAAAAAGAAAAACGAAACAAATGTTTGGAAAGGACTAAGATAGGAATATAAATATCAACGGTAAAGTAAGTCCAAATTAACAACCATAGATATTTTATTCAAGAACAGAATCTAAAAAAGAAATGGATATTTCAATGAGTTTTAAAATGATATTTGTGTCATTTTATAAACTAATATGTGACAAGCCAAATAAAGGCGACAACACTTTAATAAATTATGTTATTATATTCCTTTTCTAAAGGGAAAAACTAAACAACCTTAATATGGAACTAATAAAGAGAGATATAGCAGTTTTTCTAAGAGAATCAAATTATAAATATTTAAAACATGAAATTAAAAGAAAAAATTAGGACTTTGCTATAAAGTGTGGTGAATATACAAAAAAACTATTTAAAAAGAAAATTAGCAGTAAATTGGAGAAGAAGAAATCACTTTAATAAAAATGTTAATGAAATGAAGTTACTGATATAAATCAGATACTTCATTTTAATTATGTTCAAAAAGTTCAAGCATCGTTCTTTCCATCTTCCAACTTTTCCAGTTGTTTCTTGTGCTTTCTTATTGTTCTTCTTTAGGTTCCAATCAATTATCTATGTTTGTTCTACAGTTTCAATTCTTTTTCTTCGTAGATTCTTATGAAAAATTTTTGACTGAAGATCTACATCCATTTACTTATGAGAAGTCAACTGCTAGTTTAAATAGATTTAATCGTAAGTTACTAGTTTTTCCAAGTTTTTTCCAGGAAATTTATCAGAGATATTTCTAACTATGTCCTAATAGTAGGCACATTCAAAGATATGTCTAAACGTATCTTTCCATAACATTTACAGAGGTAACAGTAAATTGGAAACTTAAGAGATGAGCATACTTTTAAAATAAATAGAAGAAAAGCTTCATTAATTTACCTTATATACACAATAGAAAGCTATAAATAAACCATATTAATGTAGTGAAAGAGACGAAGTCAGTTTACGCCTATTTTCAGAAAAATTTAATAAGATGCTAATACTGAAAGAGGAAAGATACCTTGTAAGAAAGTAAGGATTTATTCACCAAAATTAAAATAATTAAAAAAAGACTATGAACCAAACTGAGCTAAATAGGCATAAGAGAAGGTAACGTTTATAGAAGTAATTAAAATAAGGAATGAAATGGAAATGAATTCCATAAATTAATAAACGAAGCTAATTATATAAGAATGAATAAGAAGAGAACTGAGTTGAAGAGAAAGAAAAGGAAGAAAACTTTAAGAAATTTTGGAAATAACTAAAGACGTTTGCAAGCAGCAAATAGAATAGAATAAACTAAAACATGATAATCCTATTAAAGAAGGAAGTATGCAAATCCTTTATTAATATTCTTTTAAATTAAGAACTTCAATATTAAGTTAATTAATACTGATGTCATGTTGCAGTATTGTCAGATTTAGAAATTTCAGAAAATTTTAGAACGAAAAAATGCTCTAAAAATATAAAAAGCAATGCTGAGGAATAAGATAGGGAAGAGAATAAAGGGATTAATTAAAAGCATTAAGTTAAGAAATCAAATGTGAAGCTATTTAAAAACTCCATTCTTGTATTTAATGACTAAATTTAGGAATTTTAAGGGCGTTTTCCTTCTTTAATCTCATAAAACATATAGTTAATTCCAAAATCTAGAAATAACTATATTAATGCCGAAACTTTACAATACACCGAATCTACTAAATCCAATCAGACCAATCCATTTCACAACTCACTTCTAAAATTCTAAAAGCTGGTATTTCAATCCCAAAGACATAAATAAAGATAAACTTTCCTACTAAAGCATTCAGAGAACTCACATCTAGGAAGGAAGTATAAGATTTCTCAAATCTAGCTTTACTTTAAAAAACGTTTAATTTATCAAAACTTTTATACTTTAAAATTGGTTTAATTTATCAAGTGAAAAGCATACCATTTTTAACAATAAAGCTGATAACTAATGAATATATACTTTATATCATTACATCGTTTAAAAAATATGCTTAATTTAGACAAAGACCAAAGCTAGTTATTTTCTGTTAAGAACATATAAGAAAATAATTAAACTGAGATCGTTTAATTAAGGTATTTATTTTCTAAATAGTGTGATATAAGTGTGTTAGTTACTTTTATTAATAATGAATAAGTAAAAGGGATTAAGTCAGTTGGTAGGTTAATTATCTGATTATGTAATTATGGAGAGTGATTTTAGTAGCGAAGAAGATGAATCTACTTCTAGTAAGACCTAAAGTTAGCTGAACTTAAGAGCATTGAATAGTCAAGGAAATATTAATAATTTAAGTCAAAGTTAAAACTTGGTTAGCAAACAGATGTTTAAGAAGTATCTATTGAATAAGAATTCTGCAAATGAAAGAAATTTGAGAATATTTAAAAACTAATTAAAAACCAAAGCCAAACAACTATGTAGCAAACCTACTTCTTTTAATTATAGTAAGCATACTAGCTAAGATAATCAAGGCTAATTTATAAGTGATGGATAAAGAGTAACTTTAAGGTGTAGAAAACCTAGTGGTGCCTCTAGATAAAGTGCTTTGATACAGTAAAGTAATTAAAGTAATCAAATTTAAAGTAATAAAGAGTAAGAACTTAAGAATGAGCAAAAACTGGAAAAAATGTCCTAGAATTGTATGCTTTAAAGGTAATCTATGCAAGAAGAAAAGCAAAAATTAGCAGGATATCATAATGAAAAACTAAATCAGAACATAAAAAGTAATAACTAACAATAGAATTTGATAAAATACGTGATTTATACATGCTTAGGTATATGTATGATAGCTATCTTTTAAACCATTACTAATATATGCAACAAGGGATTTTGAAATGTAAAAGAAAGGATAGACAGTTGATTTGGATTTAATAATAGGTATTAAATATTTTTATTCTTACAACATTTTTTTTATTCTAGCCATTTAAATAAAAACTTTTACTCAAACTAGATATAAACATTTATAAATTAATACTTTCATAATTCAAATCCGAAGTAAATAAAAACATTTGTGTTTATAAAAAATTAAATGTGATTTAATAAAATTTCAATGGAAGATGATTAAGTAAATAGAAATAACACAAATAAGACAGACACAATTTTTATTTCTTTTTGAAAAATAATTAATTAAAAAAGGTGAAAGATCGAAGTGAAATAAACATATAAGAAAAGTAGAAAAATTAGAGAAATTCTAAAGATTAAGATTCACTGAAACAAAATGCTTGCTTATTATATATTTATCTTTAGTTAATTTATCTCTTTATTTTTCCTTTTAGTTTACTCTTTATAAATAAAATCCTTTTCTCTTTTAGATTTATACAACCAAATATTTTTTATATAAATACTCGTCAGATATTTAGTTAAAGAGCCATAAAAGTCTATACTGATTTGTTATAGTTTATTTAGTTTTCCTCAGTTAAAAAAGTTTCAGCTATGAACTACATTAATTTGAGTTTCTAACAAAGTGGATTATCTTTTAGATTCATTTCACTCAAACTTTTTTTTCAAAAGCTAAAGATTTCTCTAAGTCTCAATTGAAAATTAACGATATCTAGGTTAATTCATTGAACTAAGTAAATGAATATACAGAGGATCTCTAAATCTCAAATTTTTACACTTAGAAGGAAAAAAAATTGAATTCAAGATTAGAAGATCTCCGATATGCTTACGCTCCTAGATATATATTTCATCTATCTACAACTAGGAATTCCCATCCATCTAAGCATATTTTTTTAATATAAAAGTATTTTAAATTTTCAGCTTTAACTATTAACATTTTAGCTTTTTCAATCTATATTAAATTTATATATCATTAGATACAAATATTTTAAATAAACTACACTAGTCTAAAAATTTTACTAATTAAGTATAATTTAAATAGATCTAATTTCGTAAATTAATAATAAGCTTTATTTAATCTATTTCTACCAAGGTTTTAAATTTAAATGAAATTTAGCGTTTCATAAATTTAGAGATTAGAAGGGAATTCTTAATTATACCTAAATTTGATTTTTTTGCTATGATTTTGGAGAATAATTAATGTCTCCGTCTATCATTTTTATTATTTATCGATTAAGTAAAATGCTTTTAGGATATAAAAAATGACTAATATAAAAATTGGAAATTCTCTATTCAGAAGAATTATAATTCAGAGCTTAATTTTTCCAATATGCTACTCTTTTAAATTAATATACTAGCAATTTAAATTTTATTAATTAAGATATATTTAAAAAAAAAAAAATCAGCTTCAAATTGTAATTTTTTACTCACTTAAAAATTTAGAAAATGTTTAATCTATTTATAGCACTTTCCTCAGTAAATAAGAATACTTAATATTTTATATTATAGTTGGCTATAAATAAAAATATTCATTTCATTTGAATCTTTTTAATCGGGTATATTAAAACTAAGATTTGATATAGTATATTCACTTCTAATATCACTAAGATATTTTATTAGCTGGAATTAAATTATGGATACTTTATGTTTCAATGCTTTTAGAAAATATTTGTATTTTGTCTATTTTTATGAAATAAACAGATAAAATGACTTTAATTGTAGATGCAGTTAAATATAGACTTTTATCACGCGAAAAAAGTATAATGACAAAATTACGAGTCTTTTATTTTTTCCTCAGATAAAGTATCAGTAGAATAATTTAGATTTTCATGAAAGACATTTTTGAATTTATCGACTTAAATTTCTATCTTCTCTAAGAAAATAACTTCACTTTATTATAAATACTATAAATGACTTAACTACTAAAAGTAAATATGCATAAGATATATCCCTTAATATTTATACTTTTAGATAAAGTGAAAGTGAATAAAAAAAGCCAAAATGTTTATCTTTCCTAACATGTACTGTACTATTTATATATTTACAATTGTTGATTTGCTAGCATACATTCATTTCATTAATTTTTATAAATGTCTACAAGTTTGAAGTTATAGTTTAATATCAAATTTAAATTAGATATTAAACTATTTAGTCCTTATATATTAAAAAAGCATTCTTAATGGTTTTTAGTATTTAGTAGTTAGCTCTAAGTTTAAAAATTCTCAATGTAGCTTTTTTAAGGAAATACATGAAAAATTGCAGTTGATATAGTTCTCTTTTATTCTTCAAATGCACTTAAATGACTATATTTTTAAATAAATTACATAGATAACAAAGACTCTCTCCTATAGCAATTAATACTTATTAGATCTTTTTATGTATTTATAATTTGTTTGGGATTCTCTTTATTTCCTTTTCTAAGTCTAGAATTTGTTTCCGAATATTATTCTAAAAATACCATAATCATAGACTTAAACTAAGAGTTGCTTTATCAATAAATCTTGAAATCCAAGTGAAAGTACTTATATCAGTAATCTATTTTTTCAATTAGCTCGAAAAGCATTTTATTCAGATATTTAATTATTAAATAGAGTCTTAACTTAGTCCCTTAACTATTTTCATATCTTTTATCAATAATTTCAAGTACAAAATTGACTTTTTTTTTTGCTTCTAAAGCAAATAAATCTTAAAAATATGGTCTTATGCAGAGAGTTATTTTTAGCTTGATAACAACTTTATATTTGTTCCCTTTTAAAAGTAGCATGACATCGTTACCACAATTATAATATAATCGTTTCTGATTAACCTTATAAGTATATAACTGAAATCTCTTTTTTTCATACATCTTTTTCTTTATATCTTGTAGTCAAAAGTTAGCATTATCCTAATCAAACTTTTATCAGTTTTTAATGATTAATGTATCAGTTTCTTGTAAATAGAGCTATTTTCTTAAAAATGGAGTTTAAATATTTTAAGTTTAGTCAATGAATAAATGAGTAGGATCTAAGGATAGAATGGTATGAGTTAAAAGTTCAATTTCGTAATTGATGAAAGTGATGAAAGGAGTGAGGAAGAAGATGGAATATGAAAATCTTCATCTGGTAGTGTCAACTTATAAGAAAAAGCTACCTTGATAAAGGTGTAGATTCTAGATTCTTTATATTAAAGCAAAAGTTAGATTTAAGTAAAGAAACGAATAGTTAATAAATATCTCCTAAATCAAAGCATTTTAAAAGAAAAAAATCTAGTCATTTTTAAGAATAATTTAAAGCAGAAAGCATCGCAAATATATCAAAAATCCTAATTTTATAATTAATTTTTGCAGTTTTAATGAGATTTAAATTATCAAAATAGAAGTGACTAAAGAAGAGTAAAGAAGATATTCTAAGATTAAATAAAAGAA
Source organism: Loxodes magnus (assembly GCA_946699065.1). Classification (NCBI taxonomy): domain Eukaryota; phylum Ciliophora; class Karyorelictea; order Loxodida; family Loxodidae; genus Loxodes; species Loxodes magnus. The sequence goes on along the minus strand of CAMPDV010000568.1, from coordinate 86,110 downwards.
AGTGAAGGTATTAGTTAGCAGACTTCATAAAATCTTTCTAATTATTAGAAAGAAAAAAGAGTTAAAAAGGAGCTTAAGTAGAAAAATCAAATTAAAATCTAAGATTAAAATAAATATAAGACTCTAAATTCAAGCAATTAGCAGAACAAAATAATATAGACAAGCAAAGATGATTAAAAAAACGAATTAGAGATAAAAAATAGAAATAGGGAGCTTAATTAATACAAATCAGTGGTATATACATGTGTAGGAATATGTATAATAGCTATATTTTAAACTCTAATAAAGATTTGTAGTAAAGGATTTTGAAAAAACAGTCAGATGGATATTTAATTTAAAATGATAACTCCCACAATACAGATGCTTTGATGATAATTTTTTATCCTTTTAGTTAAATTTCATACTCAATTTTTTATGAAAAAAACACTTTTTTACTCTATTTTAAAAAGACTTCTTTACATAAACTAAGATCTTCAGAAGTATTTTTCTGTCTAAAATAATTTTACTCAAAGTCAATTTCATAACTACAGCTTAAGAGAATTTTCAAATAGTTCCATAGATAAACTAAAAGGGGTTATCTGATCAATCTTGAATAATATCTAATTTATAAAAAAAAAGAATTTAATGCTTCTCTATAACTTAGAAAAGCTTCATAAATCTAAATTTTTTAAAGGAATTAAATTACTTTCATAATGGATAAAAACATAATAAGCAACGAAAGAAAAATACCTTGAATTAAAAAATATCAAGATAGATAGCTTTGAGATCTTTAAGAAGATTTATAAATAAAAAAATAATTAAAAATGCTAGAAAAGACTTTTGCAATTATAGCAGCTTTACATACTCAGAAAATAAAAAATGTAGAGAAAAATATTTTAATAGGAGCTCTAGCTAATCTAATTTTAAAGATATATCTAGTAAATTAAAATAAATTATATCACAGCAATGAAGATTATAAGATAGCAATAACTGGAGTTTTAAATCTTCAGCATCTCAACTGGAAACAATCTCAAATAAGAAAGTTATAATAATAAAATTTTTTAAAATCATTTTGTCAAATAAAAAATATGAAAAGCCTATTTTATTAGTTTGCAAATAAATAAATAAATTTGATTATAGAGCGCGTAGCACTCTCGTTGGTGCGCAGCTCTTTAAAAAAATGTTTCATACTGACAAGAATGTTTGTTACTGATAAAATTATTAGATACTGATAAATCTTGTTCAATACTGGTATAATTATTCAGTACTGATAAAAATGTTCAATACTGATATAATTTAAGAATACTCGTAATCTTTAATACTTGCTGGAGGTCCAAGGACATGGCAGGATTGTATCTCATTGCATCACCAAAGCAGAGGACGACATGTGTCAATTATGGGTACTTAAATTCCCCATCTCTGATGAAGCTCACAATATTATTTCTTTTTCGTCCCAAAATTAAATCTAAACTAAGCCAGTGCCGAAGGTCTAAGAATCTTATGTCTCGAGGCCAAACCAAAGCAGAGGAAGACATAAAGTCGATTATGGGTACTTAACTTCCCCAACCTCTGATGAAGATGACCTTGTTGTTCACCTTCGAACAACTATGGCGGTTTTAAAGAAATATATATAATAAAGCTATTCAAATTTAAAAAAATTAAGTTTAATACTAGCTAATTCCTCTTTCTAGTAATTTTATATAGTTTTAAAAAAAGTATATAAATTCGAGTTTCTCTATTTTTATTAAATTAGTACTTTACATTTAGAAACTAGTTTAACTGCCTATGTTTTGTAATATGTATTTTCAGAGAAAATAGTCATAAATATTTATTTAAATAAATAAAATGCTTATTATATAGTGTCTCTTAAAAAAATGAAATGGAAGCTATTAAATGTGGATTTATTTTGGGGAGGAGGAACATAAAAGGTTAAGGCTAAAAGTATAGAAGTAAAGCTATTAAAAACTTTATAGGCGTGAGGTTCTCCTGACTCATCATTGAAAAGAGAAAAGAAGGTTACGCGGAAGACACTGTAACTCCATGAAAAAGACTACTAATTTAGGAACCAGAAATAAGACACTTTAACGTAGGAATAGATTCGACCTACTTAAACGCAAAACCATAAAAAACTTAGACCCAACTAAATACTGGAATTAATCTGAACATTGATCATAAGAGTCCGAACAATGGAAGAAGCTCAAATATAATAAGGAAAAGAAGTTGAAAACAACATTGAAGATTAAGAATCCCACTTTGGCGGAAAATATAGAAACATCGCAGGACAAAAAATGATATGAAAAAGAGCTCAGACAATGGAAAAAACATCTGAATTTTTCAAGAACAACTTGATACTCTTTTGTCTTCTTTCCTGGCTCTACCTAGATTCTTGTTCGTTCCTTAGCACATTGATACTTCCTGGTACCAGATCTTAAGTCAATGTCAGTTAGAGGATTTCTCCTCACTATTTTAAAATAAAGACACATTTAGACTTTATCCAATATATTTCTTCTTTTAAATTATCAATTCAAAATTAGGAAATCTTCCATGAAAAGAGCTATCTAAGTAATAAAAATAAATTTTACTAGAAGTAAGCGAGATTGATATTATCAAGCTTAGTCATATAAATTAAGTTTTTATTTGCCAAATTTAAAAAATTCAACAAAGTGTAAAGTTTGAAATTTTAAAAATAGTTATATATACATTTCAGCGCTATTAGTAATACACTATATAGATATTTATATATATTAAAAAAACATTACAAGTAGCAAACGCATTTTATTAGCAATTATGCTTAGATTTTTACTATTAAGATAATAAGATTATAAGGTCTAGAATATATATGAGCTAAACTTAATTTTTTTAAAGAAATAGTAATAAATTTATTCGATTTTCATCTAGATTTTCCTTCAAGATAATAATAATAATAATAGTAAACTAAATGTTAAAAAAATGTTTTGGCATATTCTGGACTTTCAACCAGTTCCTGCCGCCATTTTTTTGACTCGGATGGATACCGCGACCATTTTTTTTATGTGGATGGTTACCACTGATTGCTTTCAAAAGAGCGCATAGGCAGTTTTTATTTGTATATTCCTGTTGGAGTTATCCATAGAAAATTCAATGCTCTTCATGTTCTTTATTATACCTTTTCATTTAATTTTTTTCATTCTCAGCATCTTCTTAATAAGTGGTAATTGGATTGGCAATATCAACATTATTTTTTAATCTTCTTTTGACTAATATGTTTTTTAAATAGCTTATTTTCAATATTTTCTAGTCTTTTAATTAAGTTATTATCATATCTAATTTCTTTCTGTTCTTAAACACTTTATAATGGAGTGAAAGTTTTTTCGATTTCCATCTTTGATGTACGTTAAGATTTTTATTGCGATTACATTCAAAGTTGTTCTTCCGTTATTACCTTGTTTTCTATTAGCTGATTCTTAAGGATTTCCATTTCATTATTTTGCACGTCAATGTTTGTTGTAAGTTCCCGTATTAATAAGTCTTAATTATATATTGTTTCTTCGTATCGGGATATAATTTTTTACATTTGTTCGATCTTTTGTCGTAGTTCCTCTGAAATATCTGATTTAAATTCCTCAGCTTGCAAAGTTCCGATCATTATTTTACCTTATGAGTCGGAGCTTGATTCTTCTTATTGTTTTGCTTTTTATCGAAGAACTTAAGCAGCCTTTTTCCGAGCATTTCTTATTTGATTTTTATTTAATCTAATGTTCTGCTCCATCTTTTTTTTTTTATTTTCCTTCAAGATATGAAAGGAAATGGAATGTCATTCTATATACTCACTAAATTTTTTTACAATTATTGTGAATAAATAAAGCTTAGGATTGTATATAATAGCAATATTCTAATCTAATTATTATATTTATTTTGCTTTATAACTAGAAATAGATTAAGTGACTAGTAGTAAAGAGCTTTTACTTTATCATTATTACATATAAACAAGAAAATTAGATGATATTTAGATATACAATCTTGCATAATCTGATTCATTTATATCTTTGCGCTAAAATTGCTTGTCTAATATCCTTCTAGCTATTCCTTTTTATTATTCATCATTCTTAAATTTTCAGTTTTATTAAAAAAAGCGAACTTTTTTTGAAACTTTTCTTACTTGAGTCACTCAAAATTTTTTTAAAGCTTCTGTATATAAAATATTTCTAAGAAATAAGTATTTAATTCCTAGAAGTATAACTATAAATAATTAGCTTAAACTAACTATTTTTGCTTCTTATGTCTTCTTTAAAATGAAGCTATTAAGTTTGAATTTCTATTTAAATAATTGCTCTTTTATATACACAATGGCTACTTACTCTTCCAATCTAATAAATTCGATCTGGAATTATTCAGTCAAATAAAGATTTCCGTTAAGCTAATATTTTAAATTTTCTGAAGTGAAAAAATCTCACAGTTGCTAAAAAATTAAATTAGAGATATAAACGCATATGATGGATCTGATAAATCCAGGAGTTTACATTATTGCAGAAGGAAATTAAAAGTTACAAAATAGAGCAAAATGATGTAACTTTGAAAAGACAGACATTATGATACTTTAAAGGAATTTCCTTGCTAATGCCTTTTTTAAAATGACGAAATTAACTTATCAGAATTTTTTAGATTAATTGATATTTTTAATTTTCATATTTAAAGAATAAAGTAATAGCTAGTTATATTTATAAGCTTCTACTCTTTTTGATAGATATGAAATACGCTTTTACTCTTATTTTATTTTCGTAATGTTTAATTTACACACTATATACAATATTTTGGGTTTTGCAGGCTTGATAAAAAATATTGTTTATTTATGCTAAATTCTAAAAAAAAGTTGAAAGTCATTAATTTAATACTTAGTATTTGATTTTTCTTGCTAGATGATTAAAAAGCTTTAAAAAAAATAAATAACTGAAAGAAACTTTATCATTTAGTCTTTGATTTAGATGAAAAAAACGTCTCCCATAAAACACGATTACTATCTAGCTCTCTCAAGTATAGTTATAAGTCAAATAATAAAGTTATAATTAATCCCTTTTAATTCGTTTAAATTAAGCTTCTGTAATCAAAAATATTTTCCCCCTTTTTATATTATTTTTGATTAGCTTATTACAATGAAATTTTATAGTTGCTATATTAAATAATTTTGACTTCACATGCATATGGTGATTAACGTTTTATTAATGATCCTAAGATAAAGATACCAATTTAAGAATCTAATTTACTTATGGACTTTTAAATTAGTAAAGTATATTAATGAAGACAATTTACTATCAATAGTGTTAAATATTTAAAACTAAATATTCATTTCTTGTGTTCACTAACACAAAGGAAGTTGTAAATCTAACCAATTAATTATTTCTGATGCTTTATTACAAACGTTGAAAATAGTTTGAAATGATGCTTCTGTAAAGATACAGAAACTATGATTATTACGAATTTAGCTAATTTTTATTCGCTTATCTCTCCAACCCCAATTTTCTTTTTTCTTTTAATTTAATTACTTTAATTTTTTTTTTTATTTACCTTTAAAGACTAATTTCTCACATTGATTTTTCTTTTTACTCCTAAGTTATTAATTTGGGTATAACTATAAAGTTTTTTTGTCCTTCATAATCCTATAAACTTTTCTTATAAAACTGTAAAATTTTAATCTCATTATTTTAACTACAATGCTATTTTATGCAATTTAGTTGTGATTAACTTCTGCATCTAAAATTTTTTCCTTCATTTACTTATTTTAAGTTTGTTACTTAGGTTTTATGCTGCTAAATTTTATTTTTTTCTTCTTTTTTTGTAAAAATTCTTCAAATGAATGAGAATCAGGAAAAAAGGACAAAACTTTTTTCTTTAATTAGTTTTAAAATTTCAGAAATTTTCTTTTCTTTGTACACTCTTGCTTCATCAAGTATTTTTTCATAATTTTTTACTCTCTTTCATTTTATTTTTTTATCTATAAAGAATTTACTTTGAGATTGAAATACCAAACTCAAAAATTAGTTTACTAAGCCGTATTTTAAGAAACTGATTTAGGTATATCTTCATCTTCTTCACTGCTAGTTTCATTTTCCTAAATGATATAGTTTATTAGTGTTATTTATCTGAGTTTATTTCTCTAAAAGTTATTCATTTATGATTAAACTTTAATAATCAAAGATTAAAACCTTGCTAAGAAAATAAAAAATGCTTTATTTTCTTTTTTAATTGTTTCTGTTATCTTCATTTTCTTAGTGAGTTCAATTAGTATGAATTTATAAAGTTTGCCAGTTTAAAAAATAAAACTTTTTTATAGTGTAAATTTCAATTAACCCTTATAGAAAATAGTATATTAATTAGATTTTATATTTCAACATCCTATTTAAAATATTTTAGGGATAAATAGACATAAACGCTTTTAATCAGATTATAAATGTGGAGTATAGAGAGAAATTAAGTTCTTCTAGCATTTAGTTTTTATGAATTTATGAAAATATTAAGTATGCTAAAAAGTTCATTCTTTAGGACTTCCAAAAATCAGTAGTTCAAAACACAATTCCTCACGAAAAGCTATGCTGAGGATTGATCCTATCTACCTAATTTTTAGGCAGTGTCTAGTCATTATCAACTCTGCAAACTAATATAGGCATTGAGAAAGATTAGACTTCAATCATCCTTATTGAACCCGCACCTTCCCAGAATAATTAAGTCAACACATCACCTCGCGAAACAATCCAGAGGATATAATTGGCCAAAATTATAACTTGATTCCAGTTCCCTATACATTCCCCTCTTGTAGCATGCACATGATATTTAATACTTTTTACAAAAAGCTCGTTATATTGGGTAAAAATTCTTAGAATCTAAATACTATAATTAAACAATTTATGAATGCATCGTAACTTGCATGATGTATTTATTAAACATTTAATTTCAGAATCAGATTCTAACTTGAAGTTTATTTCATTGTTTAGATTGCTGCTAAAATTTTTTACAATTCTAATTTAATTGAACTTCAAAATAATGATTTTACTTGTCAATATCTAAGCAGAAAAAACTGAACTATTGGATCCAAGAAAAAAGAAAAAAAGAAAGTAGAAGCAAGATTAAACCGAATGTATTGCAGTCCAATTGGAGAAATTTATAAAATCAAGAAAGATGCGATAAGACAAAAACAGGAAAGGAGAGGAGAGGATGGTAAACCTGGAAAATTCCGAGTTTCCAATCTTGCTAAAATTGGCGCTGCCAAACATTTTTATTTAACAGCAGGGAGCATGAACTGCTGTCTTCCGGACGGGGTTGAAATACCTCAAAATGGAAAGCTTAAATTTATATATTATTATTATTACTTGTCAATATCTAATTTTGCGAAATTTTTTATTGTGCTTCATAGGTTTATCATCATTATACCCAAGCAAAAAAATTAAAAATCATTTAAAATATTTTAAAAAAGTAAGAATATTGTCAAGAAGCTGCATAAATAAGTAGTTTTTTTTCAACCCGATAATTTTAATTTTATTTAGTTTGTATATTTAAAGCTTTCAATTCTTTCTATTCTTAAATTTTTATTCTTTAAAAGGATTTTTATTTTCAAAAGTTAGATAAACACTTAAAAAATTTATTTGCTAGCATTCTAGAGCCTCAAAACTTAACTTTTTGGATTTATTTTCTGATTTATAATTCCATCTTACATTTAAAGCAAAAAGATTGATTTATTTATCCTTATTTATCACTTAAATTAAAAAAATTGGTATATATGACTATCACTAGAATATGAGGATTAAGTTTCAATTTATTCAAATCTGATATTTTTGTTTCTGGTTATCTTCTGAATTAAAATAGTGCGAATAAAAAGGATTTTTAACTTTAAGGTAATATTGTGATTTTATAACTTAGAATGCTTTAAACCTTCAATAGCCTTATAAAATGTTTCTTTTTACTATTATCTTGAAGATCCTTAATCTAATCAATATATTCAGTAAATGATACATAAGCTTATGATTTTGGCTATTTATTGATAAAGTGATTGTACTCTTAAAAAGATAGAAAGGGTAGCAATCAAAGCATAAATTTCGATCTAGACTTATCTAAGTCAAATAAAAAATAAGTTGAAAATCCTTAATCAGAATAAGTTCAAATCTTAGGCAAAATTTAGTAACTTTAAAGTATCTAACTTTCTAAAATAAATAAAGTGATAATTTAATAGAAAAAAAACTTGCTTAGAACTGTTAAATTTGGAGAATTTATAGACAAAATCAGAGCATAATGTTTGTTCTAAGATTAAAACAAATAAAAATAATTTAAAGTATAAATATTGTTAAAAAGTTAAAGCAAAAAAAAGGATGAAAATTAAGAAAATTATAAAAGAAAATTGTGTATAGAACTAATTTAATAATAGCTATATAAAAAATTTAAAAGAAGAAATAAGAAATTAAAATAAGCATATTCAAAGTGTTCAGTTAGAAGTATCCTAAAAGGATTAAATTTTAGTTCAATTAAGAATCTCAACTTCGATATTTTTTTAAGTATGCATTGTAATTAAATATTATATTTTGCTTTTATTTAACAAATTTTAATTTTTTTTACAGCTTTAATTAAAGGATTTAAGGATACTAAAAAGAATAATGTTGATTTTAACTTAAGTCCATAAAATTGAACACTTTTGGAAATAAATAAGTTCTGGAATAAAAAAATATTCACAAGAATTAAAAAATTATCTATTTCATTCCTAATTCTTTTAAAAAAGTAAAGCTCTATATAAACTTTAAATTTCCTATACAATGAATAATTATTTAAATTTTTGTCGCCTTTTTTAATGTAATAGAAATAATAAAAAAGAGATCTAACTATATAAAATAACTTAAAAATATAATAGCTATTAGCTAAATTATAAAAAATGAAATTATTTATATATACATAGAGATGAGAAATAATTAAATAGGCTTTATTTAAAGATATATCAAACTTATAAACTTAATATGTCTTTTTTAAATATTTTACTATAAATTGCTTAATTTAAGATAAATTTTAAAATTTTTATAAATTAATCACTTCAAGCATTTAAGATAAAAGGTATCTGGTTTTAATATTAAAAAAAATAAATAATATACTAGATATGAAAATTATTTATCTGGACTATAAAAATTTAATATCAACTTAATTTAATAATTTTTCTCATATTCAGTTGTAAATAATTTCATTTTAATAAGATATAAAAAAATTTAGTTTAATAAAGACAGTTATAAATAACATCAAATGAAGAAATATAAAATTAATAGTTTATTTATTAATTATTTTTGAGTTTATAAAAGCAATTTATAATATTAGAAAAAGTTTTATAATGAAATTAAAATAAATATTTTGAAAGATTTTAAATTAAAAACAGGATTGAAAATTGAAAGATAGCATTTTCATTTCAAAATGCAAAAATAGGTGATGCTAATTTTACAATGTCGTAAAAAAATTTAAGGATGATTTAAAAAAAATCATTTTTAGAAACCTTTTTTAAAAGTACTCAATTTGAATTAAATTAAATAGTTTTGATTTTTAATTATAGTTCTACTAAAAATTGTATGATTGATGATGGTTTATTTTAGTTAAATAAATTAAAATAAAACTTAATGATCTTAAAATACTTTGAAGAATGAAAAAAATATTCTTCGAATGATAAATTTAAAGATTAAGAAAAATATAAAATTTAAGAATCTAATTTTATAAAAAATCATTTCATGATTTTTGCTTCGATTATCTACTTTTCCTTTGCTAAAGCTAGCTAAAATTTTTTGCTTAGATAAAATATAAGCTAATAAATTTTAAATTTATGTAATAAAATTTTTAAGTAAATTAGAAAATAAAGATCAAAGTTAGATTTAATTCTATAAATTTAAATTTAAAACCATTTTTTTCAGTTGAATAAGAAGTTTAAAATGAAGTTCCCTATTTTTTAAATTAAAAAAATATATTATTATTATTATTATTATAATTATTATTATTATTATAATTCGCTTTTAATACTTAGAGCACATATTTTTAATGATAATTAACGGTGAATCGAATTCACTTTATTAAAACATGATATTATTGAAATTTATTTAGTATTTATTAAATAAAATGTAAAAAAATAATTGTTCAAATGCTTGAAAAGAAATATTTTCTTGATTTGATAATTTTCTTTTTAAAATTCTTAAAATACCTTTATTATATAACATTTTTTTAAAACCGCCATAGTTGTTCGAAGGTGAACAACAAGGTCATCTTCATCAGAGGTGGGGAATTTAAGTACCCATAATTGACAATTGTCGTCCTCTGCTTTGGTGATGCAATGAGACACAATCCTGCCATGTCCTTGAATCTCCAACAAGTAGAAAAGATTACGAGTATTCTTAAATTATATCAGTATTGAACATTTTTATCAGTACTGAATAATTATACCAGTATTGAACAAGATTTATCAGTATCTAATAATTTTATCAGTAAGAAACATTCTTGTCAGTATGAAACATTTTTTTTAAGATCTGCGCACCAATGAGAGTGCTACGCGCTCTATAATCAAGTTTATTTATTTATTTATCTTTTAGTTGAATTTTCAAAATGATGTTTCTTTTATTTTTTTAAACTGAGGCAAGACTTTAAAAAATTTAAATTGCATCACTTTATGTAAAACATAAATCTTTTTTCGTAGAATTTAGTAACTAGAGTTCCCAAATTTTTTACGTTTTAGTTTTAAATTTTATAATTTATAAGAAATATCTGCTATTGATTTATCTAAATAATCAAGCTTTTATAATTATAGTTTTTCATAGATAAAGTGAAAATCAATGTCATTTACTTTTCTTCATAAAATATTAACAGATAAATTAAAATTTCAGTCATCGTATTTATTTTCAAATCATTGAAAAAAAGAATGAATTAAGTAAAATTGTTTTTAAATAGAGTAATTAAGCGATTATCTTTTGTGAATAATTGAGTGATGTAGATAAAACTAAATACACTTAAATTTATTAGATTTAAAATAAATAGATTCGCTATAAATATTTTAATCTCTTTAGACACTTCTAATTTTAAAGATTGTCTTAAATGTTTGTAATTTATCTTCAAATTATTTGGCTATTTAAATATATAAAAAATTGAATCTTCCTTTTACAGTCTTAACTTTCATTACTTTCTTTCATAATACCTTTGATTTTTATTTTTTCAATTCGTATTCTGTGCTCTTATAATTGAAGTTTTTAAGAATATATTTTTAGATGGATTCTTGTTTAAAGTTGTTACTATATCCTTCATAGTTTTGCTTTTGTTGATTTTTTAGAATCTTTAAAATTACATTCTTTTTTATTTTTCCTTCAAATTGTTTCCTTTAAAATTTGCTTTTTTTATTTAATGAAATCTAACAAATAAATGTAAGGAAATTTAAAATATAAGCATTCCTTCTTTCGATTATTCATCTTCATTTAATAGTTTTTCATTTATTATATAATAACAGTAGCTTTATTAGCTTTCTCTTATTTTACAGTTGGTTAGAAAATGTAATGACTTATGTGAATATAATTTTATTATTCCAGTCAAGAATTATTTCACATTTAAAATAAAATCTAAGTTGATTTTTTCTTTCTATAGTAATCCACCCTTTTAGCTAAGGCAAAATAAATTGATTAGAGTAATAGATGACATTTGATTGAGAACTTCTTACATCAATCTTAACTACATGCCAATAGTTTAAACTTCATCCCAATGATTATGAATACCACATCCACCTCATCTTGAAAAATTCTCTAGCAATTCTTACAAATTTTAGTTCTAAAGCTTTTGAATGTAAAATAAATACCTAAGTAATTGTATTGCTATTTCTATAGATATATAACCTAGGTATAAATACCATAAAAGTTACTATAAATAGCTAGTTAATAATTGGAATTAAAATTATTTAAACACACTGATATTTAAATATTTCAGCTACTTGAAGATTTTTCACTTCTTTCGCTTATAATTTTTAATTAGATGCTAGATTAAATCAAATTATATAGAGATCATAAGTACCTATAATTACTTGTACTAAAACCCTAAAATAAATATATTTAAACGAATATTTCTATAGTGCTTGATTTGTCATAGCTAGAATTTGCAGAAAAGATTGACATTAAACAAAAAATAAAAGCTAAGAGTTGCTTTCATTAGTACTTGAGCAAACTGCTACTTAATTAAACCTAATTTAGATTTATAATGATGACTTCTATTTTTACTTATTATAGTCTTAATATCTATATACGATATAAAAAAGATAAGGATAATGAGATTGATGGCTACTTGATTTTTTATTTTTTTCATTTATAACCAAAAAATGAAGTAATAGTTCGGTAGATCTCATAAGAGGAATTTTTTTATTGGCTAGACAATTGTTGAGAGTGATTAAGATTTTGAGGACGGTTGCGAGCCTATATATTTCAGGACTATTAATAGTTAAGGTTTATAAAGCTCTTTAAGTTAATGCAAGACCTCTTCCACATTAGAGTCTATGGGGTATACTAAGAGCTAGGGAAAAATAAGGCAGAAGATTTTAAGAAAATATTGAGATAATTATCAGTCTCAATAATAGAAAACTGCTAGGTTTTTTAAGAACTAGTTAAAATAAAAAGCTTCTTAAATCGTATTATCTTAAGTTTCCTTACGAATCAATTAATGTTATTAGGAATAAAATTATTTCCCCTCGTTATTTAGAGATGGAAAAAGAGATAATCAGTTAGACGAAAAAGAAGATCAAATTTAGTATCATTAGATTAGAGTTTCTTAAGATTAAGCCTAATTAGCCAGCAGTAACTTGAATTAAAGAGATGCGATTGTAGTAAAATTAAAAAACTAGCTGTAAAAATCATAGAGTAATAGGGCTTTTGAAAACTTAACATTGGAATCGAAAAATTAAAATTAGTAGAACAGCAAGAAAGCACTAAATTTTTCTGAGATAAAGTAATTCTTATCATAATTAGAAGTTCATCTTTATATCACAATCTGATTGATGATTATATATGCGGTATTTTACTCGATGCGCAATAAGCACTTTTGAACTTTTATCTTTTATATACTTATTATTTGCAAAATCCATTAAAAATATAAATTTATTAAATCTAAATAAATTTTCATAAAAGCTCGGGATAAAAAAGATAAAAAAGGATAATAATCTAGATGCATTTTACGTCTTCTCCTGTTATATTTATGAAAGATCTTAATAGAGATGAAAGATAGAAGAAATAAGCAAAAATTAATTAAGTTGCTATTCTCTGGCCTAATTAGTTAATTTAAGTTTTACTCTGTCTAAAATTTAACTTCATTAAGGACTAAAAATAATCGAACATAACTTAATAGAATAAAGTTATTGAGTTACTAGAAAGAAAATGCTAAAGACAATTTTTTTCACTATGAATAATTTTATAAATGCTAAGCATGAATAATTTATGCTTCTTAGTATCTGATTGTAGAATTATTTTTATCCTGTCTTTAAGGAATATTACAATATAAATAAATGCATGGAAAATTATAAAATAAAGCATGTTGAAGTATTAAGAAACTATTTCTTTAGTCTCTTAAGCCTATAAAATAGTAACAGCTACGAGAAATAAAAATAACTTTTTTCCATCTAGAATTTCGTAAACACTTAGAAAGGAATATTATCCACATTCCAGATCGTAAATGATCAAGATAATTACAAAATTAACTAAGATTCTACTTATTTCATCAAAGTTTTAAAATAAACATTTAAAATTTAATAAAATATACTGTATACCAATTTTATACTACATTGCCTATTTACTTAATTTTGATTGAATAGTTTAATAAATCTTTAAAGAAAAAAATCACATCTTTAGAAAGTTAAACTCGATCATAGTCTTTTACAAATTTTCTAAGAAGTAGCTACTTTAAAAAGTATTTAAAATAAGCAAACCTATTTTTGATATGATTTGGTATATTTCAATTTTTTCGTACCTTTTGTTCTGAATTTTCTTTATAGCTTGAATATTAATTTTTTGAAATCCTAATAAACTAATTTTTTGTGAGACAGTAGTTCTTAGTGTAAATAATACAAAAAATTTAGAGTCATTTTAATAGCTTAGTTTTGAATAAAAATTAAAAAGCTTTTAAAAGTGTATAATCTTGCTGTTTATTCTAGAAGAGTAAAAACCAAAAAATTCGTTTTCAATGGTATTTAAGCAATCCAGTTTAGAGAGTTTTTTTACTATATATACTTTTTATTAAATCTACTTCAGTTTATTGAGCTAGACTAAAGAAAACTAGATTTGAAAATTATTTAAGGAACTAATAATTTTTAATATTCCTTTCTTTAAGTTTTCAAGTTTGATGAAATTTTGTTTCTTAAACAGGCAAAAAGCAAAAATTATTCGTTTGTAAGAAAGAAAAAATTTTTAAGTTAGATCGATTCAAAACTAAATTTAAATACCCTAAAGGCATGAAATTTTCTATTTAATTTGCTTAGAAAGAATCCAGAAATGGTTTAAGTTTCATTTCTAAAATTTCTATAATTTTTGTATTTAAAATTGGAAAAAGAGAAATTAGTAAAACTTAAAATAAATACCCAAACTTCTTTTAACTACTATCTTCACCTTTATAAGTTTGACAATTTATATATAGATTTTAAATATCCATAATGATGAAATAAAAGTATTTTAGGATTTGATATATATTTAAGTTTGCTTTTCAGTATAAATAAATTAATTAAAAGCTTTTTAATATAAAAAAGTTAACTAAAATGATTATACGTATACAAATAGAAGAAGGAATTACACTCTTATAAGCAAGAAAATTAGAAAACAAATTAAAAATTTCCAATCTAGATTTGAGATTACATTTGCAGTATTTCTAAGTATATCTTTAAGAATTTTTATTTATATTTAGAAAGCAAAATAGCAAAATCAAAATGATCAAAAGTTATAATTAAAAATCTAAAGTTTATTGAATTTTAAAGTATTTCAGTAAAGCAATTTTTTAAAAGACTAAATATCTTTTAAATTTATTTTCTCAATCCATAATTTAATTCCAAGATAACGACTTAAATCTTTTGAAAAAAGCTTTTTATATTTATAGTAGATCGTTTAATTGGAATATTCCTTTTTAAATTTTTTTAAAGAAATGTTCACAAATTAGAAGTAAATTTATTCAAATGTATAATCACTTTAAAAAAACAATAAATTTTATAGGCATATTTGTATAAAATACCAACCATTTCATTTATTAAGTCAGAAAATAATTTTTAATTTAAATTAAATTATATAATTTTCACCTTTCAGTTTAATAAAATGATTTTTTTATGATATCACTCTCTTCTTAAATTCTTTGGTCTTCATTATTGTTATGATTTGACTTTATTTTTTTATCGTTTTGTTTCTCATCTTCTTTAATATTTGTTCATATTAAAAATAAATAATTATTTATTTCTTCTTTCTCATATTGCTAATGGATTTTGTTTTCACTCATTCATTCCTAAAATCAAGTTATTTGTTAATGCTTTTGTTTCATTCTGGACCATGTTTTTTTTAATCTTAATATCAATATCTTCTAATTCTTATTTATTCTTTTTTGTTTCTTAATTTATTAAAAGTTGATTATATTTAGCATCTCTTTCAAGTTTTTTTTCTATTTTTTAATTGAAACTTATTTTTTCTTTCCTTTCAGATTTAATCAGAAAAGAATAAAAAGGAAAAAGATCTATGATTTCTTCAGATCTTTTAATAATGAAAGCTTGTTATATAATAAAGTAGGAATATATTTTTTAAGTTTTATAAAATATCAGAAATTTATAAGAAGAACAATCAAATATAAATTGTGTGATATCATCATACCTAAATCATTAATTTTAAAGCTTTTTTATTATTTAGACTTATAAAAGCAATACCTTAAATATTAGAAAATAGATATGCATCTATTTCTTAAAAAAAAATTTGAAAAGTAAAATTGTTTGCAAAGTAGAAAAGTAAAAATTGGGATTTAATGTAATATCGAATAAAAAGTAACACTCAGTGTATTTCGTTAAATTGTGTTTCTCATTTTAGCACCTCTCTTGTTTAAAGTTTTATCTTTTAGATTTAATAAATGATAAAAATACTCTTTTAAACATCTTTTATTATATAAATTTTTGTTTCTCAAGATTTTGCTTGAAGAAATATATTAGAGATTCATTTATGATACCCAAAGATTATAATTAATAATGAGAGTATATTAAAGAGCGAAGTCTTTCTATTAACATTTAAAGCATGCTTTAATTGATAAATATTTTTGCTTGGTTACTTTTTTTAATTTATGCTAATATTCACACTAGTAAGACAAGAATTAACTTAAAAAGAATACGAATAATAAAATTTTTTACTTAAGGCTTTAACTTTGATTGCTATTCATATTTTATTTAAATTTTATAAAAGTAAATTTTACTTTAAAGTAAGCACTCAAAATCCAAAAATATTCATAGACTTTGATTTTGATTTTTATCTACTAAATGAGATTTCTATTTTAACTAGCGATTTAAGTTAACTATATTTAAAAGTATAAGCTTTTAAGACTGTAATATATATAATCATATAATTTTATTCCTTAATTTATGAAATTATACTCTTTTTCATATTTATAATGTAATAAATAGCTTTTTTATTCGAGAATGTTGAATTACATTTTTTCTATAAATTTCTTTCTCATTCATTAATGAATTTAAATCTAAGTATTTGAATTTATTTAATATTTTCTTTTTATTAAATCTTTTTAAATACCTTATATTTATCTATTAATTACTCTATTCACATTTTGAAAAATTAAATGTTTTTTAAGCTGCTTATTATATCTTCTTTTTAAGCATATTTGTTTTATATCTTTGTTTAATATACTTTTTATTTCTATATTGTTATAATTCTTCCTTTAATTTTAAAATATACGCTGATGTTGAATCTATGAAATTTTTTTTAAAACTGAATTTAAAAAATATTATAACTACTTTCTTTCGATTTGTCTTTCTATAAAAATTTTTTATTTTTTATTGCCTATATTTGATATTTTAATTTTTATTGTTACTAAAAAAACATTTTTACAGTTTCAATACCTGAAATGATATAAATTTTGTGAGTTAAATTTACCACAAAAGGTTGAGTTTTCATTTAATAATAATAATAAATTAAAGTGGCAACGTCTTTATTTTGTTAGTCACTAATTAGAATTTGCAAAAGGTTTTTATCCTCAATAGGTTTCATAGTCGACCTCTTCAGGTTTCTCAGGGTCTTAAATTCTTATTACTTTCTTGCTTTCTCCTTTAACTAAGGAATGGAAATAAAAACCGTACTATTATTTTTTGAATCAACACTGTGCATCCATAATCTTTGGAGCTTTTGAGGATGGGTACATTTTTTTCTAATATATTCTTCCGTTTGGCATGCAGTGAATCTTAAATAGATTTTAAATACCCTTTTCTATTGTTAAGTCTTATTTTAATTAAAATTTGTAGCAATTTCTTATCTTACTTCCTCGCTTTTTTGCACTATCAGCATTTAACTTTTCTTTTTTATGAGAAGACTTAGTAAAAATTCTGTTTTTCACTTTACTCTTGATTATTTCATTTTTTTATCTAGATTTGCTCCAATTCATTAATTATCTGATCCAAGTTTTGTCTTAAACTCCTTTCAATTATATTTAATTATATTTCCATCTGTTAGGAAAGAGACTCTAGTTAATTTCTTATTTAAGGTTCTATTCATTGATCATTTTGTTGATAGTTAGCAAAGGAGTTAATTTATTTATTTTAGATCTTAAACTTCTTTTGTTAGCTTATAACTGTCCAATTTTAGCATGTAGAAACCACAAATTAAGTCTGGTTAAGTATTTAATTTTATTAGAGAGGTTTGCTATTTCTTTTAGTCATTTTATTTTAAATATTTTATTTCTTGTTATGCAAATAGATAAATGAGTAGTAAACAGTAATTAGTATTATATGGATAACTATTGTGAGGTATATGATAAAACTTCTTTAGACTTTTTAAAGCACTTGGTATCTATGGAAAGCTAATTTTAATTTTAGCTTAATGCTATGAAATTCCTAAGTTGGTTATACATAATTATAAGACTTTAAAAATTGGTTTTAGTTGTTTTCAATTCTTCAGTTTGTTACATAAAATTCAAATTTATTACCAAGGATAATATTCTCTAAAAGATACAATCTTTTGCTTAAATTGTTAGATAAACTTATTTTATTTTTTCTAAAAGTTTGTGCTAACATTTTTAAAAAATAGCATACTTTTAGCAGGCCTGAGAACCTAAAAAAATTTGTTAA
The DNA here is from genome assembly GCA_946699065.1 of Loxodes magnus. Lineage (NCBI taxonomy): Eukaryota > Ciliophora > Karyorelictea > Loxodida > Loxodidae > Loxodes > Loxodes magnus. The sequence goes on along the minus strand of CAMPDV010000568.1, from coordinate 67,830 downwards.
GCGTATAAAATAAAATGTTATAGTACTAATTTTAAATTAAATTAAAATAGCTTCACCTCTCCGCTTAATTGAATCCACAAAAGGATTAAATTTCTTACTTCTCTCTACGATACCACTTATATAAAACTTACCTTTCCTCAAGAGGGGCTAGAAAGAGTGAAATTAGAATGGAATGGTTTCAACCTCAAAGCTGAAAGCCTCCAAAAAATATTAGAGTTCAGTTCTAACTGTGCACCTCCGCTTATTCGATTGCGGACTACCAGAGTCCACATTCAATTTCCACCTGACCTCCATTTTTTTAATATATTCATTTAACGAATATATTAATTTCATTTAATTTCGTTCCGAATTATATTTTCAAAGCAGAAAATGTGAATAAAATTCGAAAATATATATTTATTAAATCGACAGATCTTTCATATAACTACCAAAACTAAATCTAATTTTATAATCTCATTTATCTATTTAATGTTCCTTTATCTATTTTAACTTTAATGTAATTTGTTTATTCTAAAGCTGTTTATCTTAATTTAAATTAATTGTATTTATTAAATTGCTTTTTTGATATTTAAGATGAGGCAGAATCTTCAATTCCATTAGTTTGAGTATTTCTTATTAAATCTAATTTCCCCATGATTCTTTACTTGCACTTAACTTTGTAGAGGCTTTTAAATTATTGTGTTTTTATTAGTTTTCAAGAAATAAAAATTTAATTATGCCACTTAAAACTAATATCATTGATTGAATGATTATTTTATCCAAGAGCCTCCATTATACCATAGTTAACAATCTTAGTTTTAGACGGATTAAAAAATTAAAATTTTCCTTATAAATTGAAAACCATTTAAAGATCTTATATATCAATTAATATGACTACACTCTATTTTCATATAGGTAATAAAATTGTTTATTTACATTACATTCATCAATCCTAATTTTCTTGCTTTTCTATTGATTCAGATTTGTCCTGATCATTCTATCTTCATAGTGGTCCATCATTTCATTCGAGAATTTCAATTCTTTTTCTAGTTGGCTTTTAGTGAAAATTTCTAATTCTAAAATATTTTTCTTTTAACTGCTTTAAGTACGAAATTTAAGACTAAGATAGTTTTGATCGCAGTTTAGCATCTTTAGGAAATCATAATTTTTTAGATCTTGAAATTCCTAAATAAGATTTTGCAGAGTTTCCCGTTTTTAAATATGATCATAGTTATCTGAGCTTCCACAGATTTAAATTTCAGAGTGATTAACTCTGAAGGAAATTTATCAGAAAGATTTCAAAGTCAGTCAAATAGAAAATACATTCGAAGATATGTTTAAATGAATCCTTTCTTCCGTATGGACATAGCACGCTTTCCACAGGATAATGACGTTTATATAAATCATAATGAAAATTATAAGTTTAAGTGCGTAATTTAAAGATTGAAATGATTTCTTTCTTGTATTCCTTGCTAATTTTAGTATGATTTCTAGCAAAAATTTCTGGAGCCCCTCAAGTTGCTCTCTGAACATCTATACAGTGGACATGTAATTTGTTTCATATTGTACCTTCGATAATTTTATCAATAGAAAGTTAGTTAGAAAGCAAAATTGGATCGTCATTATTAATTCCATAGAACTAAAACATCTTTTTTACTTACTAAAAGTAAAAAATATTTTTAGTTTAAATTACATTCAAAGAATAAGCCTATATCAGATTTTGGATAAGATCCAGCTTATTTCCGTGCTTTAATGTCGGATTTGAAAAACGTTTAGCCATTATATATTTCAAATGGTAATCAGTTAAAATCTATGTAGCAAGTCTCATTAAAGACAGTTTTAGGCGACTGTAAAACCTTTCTCGTCACTATACGCATACTTTTGCTTATCTTCTCTTTCATACTCAATGAACCTCTCATTACAGTTCAAGGAATCAACTCCCCACTGTATTGAGCAAAGGAAGTGCAAGCATGCGACAGAGAATTTTAAAGTATCAGGAAGCAGCATTCTTGTATCAACTGAGATCATAAATGCATTTCTTTACCGATTCCAAATAATTTTAAGTCCTTTAATTACAGTGGCTGATAAAATTCCCATTTTTTTTATGACTCCAAGGCAATTTACTTGGATCTTCTACTTGATACGCTATTCTTCCAGTTTCAAATTCAATTCAATTTTATTAACTCTTCTTTTTTAACAATTGGATTGCTTCACACCTACAAATATTTGTTTACAGAAAATCCATTGAAAAACTATGCTGAATTAATTTATAAGTTATTACATCCTCTAAAATAATTAAAAAATGGAAGAATCAAAAAGAGGTTTCTACACACCTCCAAAAAGTTGGAGAGGAAACCTGAATCCAATCTTGCCAGTCGTCTTTTTCTTAACCTTAACCTTCTTCTTAATCTTAGCAATCTGGAATTGAAGCAGGAAATGATGAGCATAAGAAATCCTAGAAAGCGACTCATGTTATAAGTCCTACATAGGAGGAAAAGACAAGAAGCAGATGAAGTTTGATCTTCACCATATCAGTATTCAATCCTTCTGGCCAGATGAGCATGGAGTAGCTCATCAAAGTGGTTCCGAACCTCCAGGAAGAAGTTAGGAAACTGAGGAAGGATAATGAGAAGCTTATGGAACTGCACAAATTAGCTGAAGGAATAGAATCAAGACTTAGGTCCTAAGAATAGAACTAAGCCTTTCTGAAGCATATTCTTAGACAAGATAAACTAATCCTAAAATTAGCTTCAGAAAAAATCTAATCTGAGTAACAGACTGGAAAAATTAGAAAAGAAGGTAGGCGAACAAAGTGAAGATCTAATTATGATTGAAGAGACCAGCATGAAGACTAGGGTTAAATCACAAAAAGTAGTGAAAAATTGTTACTACTACAATTCGACAAAAGACTTGTAAAGATGCTGCATGAATCTCCAAAATTTCAATACGTAGTATTGAAATTAATAAAGAAGAATAAAAGTACAGCAGAGTAAAAAAACAAATGAAATAGAGACAAATTTGAGATATTGTACCTAAATGAATTAGGTTTATCTAAAAGAGAAAATCTGATTAAAAATGAAGATAGAATTGGAAATAACATGATTAATGGGAGGAGAGAGGAAGAGAGACTTTTAAAACTTTATTATTAACAATAGAGCAATCTGGTGTCCAGTATGAAGAGGTGAAAATCCTCGATTATTGCTAAACTTAATTTATCTTATTATTATTGATATTACATCCTATAAGCAGAACAAGAAAGAAGTATAAGGTCATCTGCCCATATTCTACATATGAAGTTCTTATTGTGCAGATTAATGTCTAGTTGTGTGTGTTCTTTCTTGCAAACATCTTACTATATCATAATATAGGAGTGTAAGTACAGGATCATTTGAATTCTATTGCGTAATTACATTGTTGCAATGAAGTCTGCGATTAGTATATGTATCGATGAGAAAAGAGGAGTTCAGGTTATTGTAGAAAGACTCTAGTGCCAATATCAATCCTAGAGCTAGTTTTAATCTCCAAAAATGTTGAAAAAGTGTTCTTCTCTCAATGTTGTCAAATATTCTATACAATAATAGTGGCAACCATCTTATTTAGCCTTTTCCTTCAGTCTAATAGAGGTCAATAATCTGCTACAATTATTTTATTTAGTAACCTGTTTTTCTCTTCTTGAGGAATCCCATTTAATATGGATGTATGAGGTTGCGTTCTTAAAAATATTTGCAAGTCCTCTCTGTTAAAACCTTGCTTAAGATCTTCAGTATAGTATTAATAAGCGAAATTAATCTTCGTTTTTTCAATCTTTCTTACTACCTTTTTAAAATAGGGATGATGATGGAAATATTGAGCTTTTAAGGAATTCTTTAGAGTCTTAACATATTATTGAAAAAAAGTGTATTATTAATTGTATCTTTTCTCCAGCATATTTGAAGAGTTCATCTTTTATTTCGTCTGACCTAGATACAATGCTGTTTGGAATATGCTTAATGATTTCTTGAATTTGGAAAATTTGGAAAATTAAAAAATTTTGTAAGTGGAAGATGGATAATTGATAAATTAAGGATCTTTATATTTGAGATCTATTATTGTTTATTGAACTCAGATTGTTCCTTTGAAATTTTTTATATTTGTTAAGTACAAAAGTTTCTCAATTACCAATAAAAGAGTCCTAGAGTTCTTTATTAAAATTTATTTAATTCAAAATTTTAGGGTTGATAATATTTTTCGCTTAACAGAACATCTTTCGTTGGTTCCCATTGAGTTTGAGAAACTTACCTCTAGCCTGAATCTTTTTTCGCTTCTAATAAAATTGTATATATTTATTTCTAAGTTTTCTGGCTGTTAAATGAGTTTTGGTTACAACTTGGCTGATTCTTCCTTGCATAAATAGCAGTTTCTATAACTAATTTGCTCTTTTCGCAGCTATATATTTCAAAGTGATATTCTGAGGGAGTCCATTGTATCTAGTATTTTATTCGACTACTCTAAAATGTTAATTGCACTATTATAAAGTAAGTTAGTGATGAAACTATATTATGAGTCTTAAATTAAATTAAAGTGTTAAAGAAGGATTGTCTACTTAAGAGCTTCCTACTTCCCTATCCAACCAATAGGAATTTGATCTCTAGGTGGTCTTCTCCTCCCTTCACTGTCAAGTTTTTGGAATGGTTGTCTCTTCATATAGCTTGCTTTCTTCTTATAAATTTCTCCATTCCTGGTTGGGTAAAATTAGGTTAGGTCATTCCATACTTTCTATTAAATTTTCTTTCTCTTCCAGCATCGTCTCCATAGGTGGTCTGTTCTCCTGCAGATGTAACATTTTTTCCTAAAATATTTCTCTTTAGTTTGTTCAGTTGGCTTATTATTCTCTTATTCGATCTCCATTGGGATAGATTGCATAGCCTATTATTTTACACTTGTCTCTAATTTTTCCAATTTGAATGAATATTTTCATTCGATTCGTATAATTGTTCTAGCTGCCTATCGAATTCGTCAATTCTGATATTCATTGCAGCCTGGTTTAAGTTTCTAGGAGCATGGGTTTCCTCATCTTCTAAATGCTCTTGATACTATGAGTCTTAGTTACCTTAATCTACAGCCAAAAACAACCAAAAACTTCCTTAATACTGATTTTGGTAACTTAATCTGTCTATAAATAAAGTAACTTATCGATCTTATGAGATAATTGATTTAGTTTTGGATTATCAGTAGTTGCCTTGTAAGCTAGAATCATAAACATAGGAATATGATCAGTGATTAGTTGATATTAGAGATACAAAAATTATTTAATTAATCAATATTCAAATGTTGGCTTGCCAATATATAGATATTACAGTAATATTAATGATTAACTATATGAATATATGTATTAGCAATAGATTGATAATCTGCAAGTCATTCAATAATATAACTGCTTTATGCGTATATTATTATCGTATTGTTAAGAGGATTTATGCGTAAATCTCTAGTAGTGCATTGAAGTCATCAAGGAGGATGCGAGCTTTGTAGGGAAATGTATTGGCTATTTCACTGAAAATGTCATAGCTTCATTTCATATCTTTTGTCATATTTTTATCAGACATGCAGCAAGAATTGAAGAGTATATCGTCAAGTTATATTGTGCAAAATCTGAGTAATGCCCTCCATCTGCTTCTTAAATTATTCGAGTAATTTTTAGTTTCTCTTTAGTCAATATACAGAAGCTTCCTCTCTTTAGCATTTTATAATAGTTCCTTAATCCATGTAATAAAAAAGGTACAAACTATTCTTTAGAATGTGTTTTGTTATTTGAAGAAATGTTAAAGTTATTTCAATGATGAATTCTTGAATAACTGTACGACTTTCAATCTATCTTTTTCCAAGTTCTTAATCACTTTCATCTTATCTATTACATACTACTGTTTTGTAATTAGTTCTCCTTCAGAGGCTAGATATTATAAATTCTTGCAGTTACTTCGAGTTAGCATTATAGCTTTTTATAATAATATAATTTTCTTCGGTTTTGTTAAGATACTATTTAGAAACAAAAGATATGGGTCTGAATATTACTTTTTCAGCTAGTTTATGGATTCTTCTTTCTAAATCTTTTATTCCGTGTTCTAGCTTATAGTTAGTGAATGGGAATCAACAAAAATCTAAAAAGATTATTAGCAATATTTGACTGATAGAGTTGTTAAATTAGAAGATGATTATTACATTAAAGTTTAAAGTTACTTCAGGTTTTCCATTAAACAAGCTTTTTTTGAACTAAATATCATAATCTTAGACTTACTTAATAAATTATGTTTTAGCTGATCATACGTATTTTGCAACTTTACATACTTCAATCAAGGATGTCACACTAGGAAGCCTTATACTAAAATAAAAAGTCTGTGGTAGTAAACGAATTTAAAGTAGAAACAATCGTCTGAATTTGTGTGGTATTTCAAGTCACGATTTAGGTTAATACTTTTATCATAAACATTTAGCTATCTAAGTTACTGCACTTTATTTTAGAATTGAAAATTTAGAAATAAAAAGAATTTATATTTCCTTAATCTTTATTAGATTTATAAAATATAAAATGGACAATAAATCATAGACAACTTAGTAGGTAATTTGCTACTACTGTATTATGAGTAGTCTCGTTGTAGATGCCACTTTTGATAAATGTGGACGAGCTTTTTTGGATATAAGCCAACTTATTCGAGGGTTTTCTCTAGCGATATGAAAAGTGTCCCATGATTCGGTATCAGTAATTGGAGTTAAAATCCAAGTCTCAAAATTTTCCTGCCATTACTCAACTGTAGTGGGAATAGTAATTACATCAAGAGGAATGATTGAGGCCTTTTTAATAAAAAATATAGAAGATTATTATTCAAAAAAAATATTTATCACAGGAACTAGAATTTTCACTATTTCCTTCTCTCTCCAGCCTTCAGGAAAAATTTAAAGATTGAAAAGTAAAGAAGGTAATCAAAATTTTTATTTAAAAAAAGGAGAAAAGAAGAGCAGACATTTTGAATCTTGGTGTTCCTATAATGTTACAAGAATGATGATAAATTTAAAACAAATTGAATCTAACTACACATTAGTATATTATGTTTTGTTTTAATTAAATATTTATTTTCAAATTACTTAATCAAAATTTTAATTATAATATTATTAAAAATGTATAAATATTAAATCCTTTAATTTTTAAATTCCTTTACTGAAATAATTTTTACTTCATCGTTTCTCCCACTCATTTAAACTTGAGGATAAAATACTTAGGATTGAAAATCTATTTTAGTAAAAGCAACTCCAAAATTCTGATTTTTTATTGAGAAACTCAAAGTTCCGTTAATAGTATCTACTATCATGTCTACATATTCGTTCGACTTCACAATTCTCGCATAGTTTGATCATTTCCTATTTTTAAATACTTTTCCTGTACCTAAATTTAAACCATATATATCATTAAAATTTATAAATTCAATTACATAATTTTAACCTCTTTATTTTTATCATTGCTAATCCATTTATGAGATTCCAATAATTATTTCAGGGAATTTTTTTTAATAACTTACTTAAAAGGTAATTTAATACTTCTTTCCCTGTTATATTTCTAAATTAATATAAGCTCTTTCACAAACATGTTGATTTTGTTTAATATGCAAAGTACCTTTATACTAAAAGTTATTATGCTAAGACTCTTGAATAAAACCAAATCGATATCATAAGTTAGTAAATATTTCATATTTCGTCATTAGTAATTACAGTTTACCAAGCAGCTCTCCTGTTTAGTTTGTTTTATGTTATCTAGCGAGTTATTGAAGTTTCAAAATTTTAACTAAATAGAGTTATTTTGTTTCTAGCATCTTAAAATTTTGTTGGCTTTATAAAATTTAGAGAATATTCTATTAGCCTTAAGTTTATTTTTCAGAATTTAGTTGTGCTTGCTAGTTGGAACCAGCTAATAAAAGTCCTCCTTATATTGATAATCATTCAATTTTTTATAATTTCCTTTTGTACTAGAAAATATCTTATACTTGTTTTCTAACTTTTTCTTACTAAGATTAAATGAGATAGCAACTCAAAAAATTCATTAATATAACAAAAATAGTTAAAGTAATTGATAGCTCAAATTTAATATATCAGAATGAAATAAAAAGATAATTGATGGATTCTGTTAAATTTAATTTTAAACTTTTGATTAATTTAAATTAATTTTAATGTATTTTCAATTAAGATAAAGATATATTAATTATACGAATGCTATCCTATTTCATAATAATATTTCTCTATTATGTTTATTTATATAATTTCTTTATTTTCAATAATTTCTTTTTTTGTTCAAATCTAATTAAATAAAAATTGATAGGTTGTTAAATATCATTATTTAACTAAATTTTAATCTTAATAAAAACTTATTTTTCTAAAAAGTTTTTTATATTCTACTTATTTTTAACTATTGCTTATATCTTTTTTTATGTATATTAAAGATATAATAAACTAAAAGAATACAAATATAAAGATTTTTTATTATAATTTTTTATTTCTTTTTATCTTTTATTTCTTAGCATTTACTTCATCTAAAGTATCTTAATTTATAATATTTTTATTTAGCTTTTTTTATACATTTTAATTAAGCATTTCTAATAATTTTGAAAGATACTTCAATTTAACTATAAATTTATCTTTCAATTTAGAAAAGGAGAAATAAATATAGTAGAAATAAAAAAGAAGGATAATGTGGTAAATAAGCAAACGATTGTACTCTAATTATTTAAATATTTATTAATTAGATTAAAATACTTTTATATCAAAAGAGAATATTTAAGTTTCACCTGTGAATTAATAACTTTAAGCATCTTTCTTTTTAATATTCAATAATATAAAAAGAAGAAAATTATTATATTAAATTTCTAAGTTTTTTAATTAAATTAAATTAAATTTAAACTAAAAGAGTTTTTTGACGTCTTTAATTGCAAGAATTGCTTCTTTCAATTATAGACGTTAGTAAATGTTTTTAAATAGTTTTTTAATCTTGTTTACATCTCATCATTTTTCTTTAATTAGTTCTTCTTTCTATTCATCTTTAGCTTCTTCCTTTTTTGCTTTCTCCATTTCTAGAATCTCAAGTCTCCTTGTCATTAGCTTCTTATGAAATATTTTGATCTATAAGTCTAAATACTCCAATTTAGACCTTGAAAATGAATTTAGATATTCTTGATCGTATAGTATAAGGCGCCTTAAGTCATAATTTCCGATATTTTCCGATAATCAATTCATTATATTAGAATAGTACACACATTTAAAGATATGCTCGAAAGTTTCATACTCTCCACACATACAATAGGGATTATCAATGGGGTAATGACGATCTTAAAGATCCTTACGGAAATTATAAGTTTAGGTTCTAAGTTTATATATACTGATAATTTCTCGTCTATACTATTTGTTTAATTTAGTATAAGTAATTTGTGGAAATTGTTAAAGATTACCAAATTATTCAGTATATACTCTAGCTGTTTTCATCCTCATAAATTTTTTAGTAGCTACTTTGTAGAAATATTGTTGTATTTTTTCTCTTACATGTTTAGTAAAAGTTTTAAGATTGGTATTATTCTATTAATTCTGCAGATCGATATTATAAAGGTCTGATAATTGCTACACTTAATCGTAGTATTGAAATCCTTTTTTCCATATATTAATGAAAAGAGAGCCTATTGTTGATCTTGGAAAATCAGTACTTTCTTAATTAATTTTATGGTAGAATCTGAAGAATTTTATAGCCATAATGTGCTTAAAGGGTAATCAATTCAGGTCTATATAACATGATTCATTAAATGTTGAAGTTGCTACTTAAAAAGCTTTTCTTGAAATTAATCTCATGCTTGATTCTATTCTGTTCAGAACTCCAGTTACTCCTTTTTGAATACTTCATGGTACTAAGTCTCCTCCATATTCTGCTTTAGGTAATGTAAAAAGTCTACATAAAGTTTTAAAATGTCAAGGAGTTACATTCTTATATCTCATCAGTTAAAAAACAGCTTTCTTCATTGCAGCTATATACTTGAATGCAGTTTCTTTGCAATGGGGATTTAAGTTCTTCTTCTAATGTAGAATAACTCCTAAATATGTTACTTGTTCTTTTTAAGCAATTGGCTAATTTCATAATCATAAATTTAAAATTTATTATTTCTGATTCTTCTTTAGAAATTAGATGCATTCGGATTTGGTAACATTAATCTTTAAATGTGTTCATGCAAAAACTTTATTTGCTTCATTTATTAAATTCTACATCTACTTTGCAGATTTGGAAAGAAGAATAAGATCATCTGCCCATCCTCTACAAGCGAAGCTAATACTTGAATCCTGGCATTTAAATCCCAATTAGTTACTTTTACTTTCCAGATATCTAATTACTATGTCATAATACAATAATGCTAAAACTGGTCCATGAGAACTTCCTTACATAACTCCATTGTTGAACTATAAAGTTCTGGTGCTCTTACCATCTATGATAAATGAAGAATTTAGGTTTTTATAAAACGATTCTAAAGCTATTATTATTCCAAGTGGTAGTTTAACTCTCTTAAGTTAATCAAACAAGAGTCTTCTTTCTATTGAGTCAAACATTTTTTCAACGTCTATCAGTGCTGCTATCAATTTAGTCTTACCTTTAGCACATTTCCGATAGTTATCAATTATTTGTTATATTATTCAAATTTATTAAGTTGTTTATCTGTTTTTCATAAATCCCATTTATGAAGGGTGAATCAAATTTCTCTAATAAATCAGATTGTATAGTCTTTTTGTTAAAGCTTTATCATATAGTTTTAGAATAGTATTAATAAGAGAAATAGGTCGTCAGTTTTTCCAATTATCTTTATTTCCTTTTTTAAATATTGGAATTATCACCGATATATTTAATTCCTAAGGGATTCTTCCAAGTCTTAGCATATTATTCAGAAAAGAATGAAGAATTATTAATAAATATTATCCACCATATTTCAGAAGTTCGCCTTTTATTCCATCTGGACCAGCTGCTTTTCCATTCGGAATTTCTTTTATAATTTCCTATATTTCTTTTATGGTAAAAAGATCAAATCCTTACAAATACGAGAGTGGATAATCTTTAATTTCTTAAATATTATCGTATATTTTATCTATTTTTTAATTACTAAGATTTATCTATTCTTGAGTTAGATTAGAATGCTTGTTAAAAACACAATTTTCCCATGATTCAATGAATTTATTTTTGATTTCTTAATTAAAGTTCATAGTATTTCTCTTCAAAGGATTTAGAATTTTCTTAGCCTGTGAAAAAATTTCCCTAGAATCTCCATTAAGAAGTAGAAATTTCTTTTTTGCTTTGTTTTTTTTAAATTTTCATAGATTATACTTGAAGTCTTTCCAAAGTCGTTTTGCTTCCTCATGAAGATTAGTTACTTGCTAGTTTATTCTTCCAAATTTTACGTGAGCTTCCTTATATTCTGAGTTAGTTCTTTTTGCCTCTATATATTTCTTTGTGAGAGCTCGAGGAAGTTTGTTATAATTTGAATCTGGAATAAACGAACCTAATGTTTGATCAGCATTGTCTTAAATATTACTTTTGATGCATTCATATTAATCTTCAAGATTATCTTAATCTATTTAAAAGAATTCTAGATAAGTTTGTAGGAAAGATTCTTAATATTTTTATCTATCTATTGCATCTTATAACCTATTTATTTTATATTTTCTCTGAGTTATCTTTTCCCAATATACTATAGAATTATTGATAAAGTCGACAGTGATTGGAATATGATCAGAAAATAAACTATTATTATGAGCAGTGAAATTTGCAAACTAATTAACGTTCAAATGGTTGTTTATAATGATATAATCATTACAATACGTTTTTCCTGTTCCTTTGTGAATACATGTATTAATGTTGCTATCATTCACTATCTCAAGATCGTTTTATAGTAAGAATTCTTATAGTCTAATGTTATTATCATAAGCATTTTCAGGATTATCACCGAAGCCTTATAAAAGAGCATTGAAATCTCCCATTAGTATATGTGGATTATCATTATATAAATTCAGCAATGTATTTAGTTGTTTATAAGCTAAATCTTTAACATCTTAACTTTTTCCATTATCAGGCATGTAACAAGACGTGATTAAAATATTATCCAGTTTAATTGTTATGAATCTATTTATTTCTTTTTCAACTTATATATGTATTTCTGTACTATTAAATTCTTCTCCTACAATTAAGCATACACCTCCTCCTTTTCCTGAGTTCTTAAAATATGTTTTAAATCCATTTATCAATATTGGAGGAAAGTCATCTTTTTATCAGGTTTCGTTTATTGATAAAATATCTATACTGTTATCTCTGATAAATTCTTCAATATTCAAGCACTTGCTCGCTATTCCATTAATATTTATATGTCCCATCTTTATTTTTTAAATTTATTAGTCCTTTCTAATTTTTTCCGAACCTGCAGATAGACCACTTTCGTAAATGCAAATGCTTTTCTATCCTTATTGGTTAATCTAAATATGTACTAATCTTTTTCCATACTCAGGATGTTAATGAAAATATTGTATCAAAATATATATTACTTACGTCGTATATTTTTTAAGTAGCTTTCTATCTATATCAATTTTACTTTTCACACTATCACATGTACCTTATTCTAAATCTTAAGTAACTGTGACATATCTACCTTATATATTGTGCATTTCGTACTATGGACGTCTTCAAGTTTCGGATTTAATAAACTTTTAAAGTTATAGACTAGTCAGATTGAAATAACATATTATTTAATCGCACTCTTTTTTATTATTATGTTTACTCATACGTTTTGCTGGCGGAATTGTTTTATCTTCTTCTTCATGTTTCCTTTTAAGAATATTAAGATTAATATTGGAAGATAAGGTTTAATTCTGATAAATAGCATCGATCGAATCTGTTTAGTTTTATTAATCTTTTTTTCATCTTTTAGTAGAATAATTAAATATATCTTTTTTCAAATTTTAATTAAGTTTTTAAAACTCTTCTATTTTTATCTCAAGTGTCTACATATTTTGGGTACTTTAAATGAATTTTAAGTTGAGTTAGTGATATTAATGCTATAGTAAAACAAAATCTTCATCTGGCAATTTTATTTGACAGTATTAGTTATTATGTTATGTTATAATAGTATTAGTTTATGCTTCCTATTAATTATTTTAAGTTTACATTAACTTGTCTTGCTTGATTATATTTGTTTGAGTAAATTTTTGACACAAAAAAGCTGTTTATTATTTATTTATATTATCTGTTTAGATAATACTATCCTTTGTTTAAATATTTCCATATAATGTCTAAGTTTATGCATCTACAAATTACTTCTTCTAAAATTACTATTAATTACTGAATTCTTTTGTATGTTAGATTTAATTCTAAAATAATTCTTTATACATTTGAATTTCCTTATTTTTTAATAGAATTTAATTTTGAAAAGCTATATTTATTTCATAGTTTTATTATCTTTACTTATCTAATTCGATTTTAAAAGTTAAAATTTCCATTTAAGCTTTCTATTCTTAATCTATAAATTACTTATTTTAGTTTTATAATTTTTAATATTAAGAATATAACTCTTGGAGTTAAATTTCGTTTATTATTTTTTATTAGGTAATTTGTTGAAGTAAATATTAGTTCTATTCTAATATAGTCTATTGATATCCTTGCTAAGTTTTATTTAGAAAGTTATCTATTTCAATTTAAGTAAAATTTTTAATTTTATTAAAGTTTTGGCATAGTGAATTATTTGCTCCTATCATTTAAGCTTAAGTAAAGCTTTAATTAGCATTGGCTTCAATTTGAATCTCTTAATTAGATTATATTTCATATTTTGAATTGACTTAATTCTCATAGTTTTTCTATTATATCTAAATTTCTTGAAATATACTAATTATTTCATCTGTTTAAACTATTTAGTTACTGTAATAAGTGGAGAAGTTTGTTTAAGTAATTTTATGAACTAGTTATTTTGATAGCATTTTTTTGTGATATTGCTATATATCAGATTTGATTGACTAAAAATTGTTCTATAATTGTTTATATTTCTAATAAATTTTATTTATATAAGTTTTATAATATATTTTGGATATTTCTTAGTTACTTATCAATTTTTCAATATCTCGTTCATATTTTGCTTTTATATTAATTAACATTTCATTTAATTATTGGTTCTTATCTATAAGTCTTTATATATTATGTTTAAGTTCTTTTATTTCTAAGGTAAATAAATTCTCATTAGACTAATTAATTATTTGATTTTATATTACATTTCTTAAATCAGCAGTTTAATTTTAAGCTTGTTTGCTCTGAAGATCAGGTAAATAATGATTATTTGAATTATCAGGATTAGTAGTATTATTTTATTTCTGATTAATTTCGTTATTTGAAATTTAATAGAATTGTTAATTAGTATTATTCAAAAATTAATCTTAAGTTTTGTTATTTTTGACTACCATAAAAGGACATCTTTATTTGAATTTTAATTAGGATTTGAAGGTATATCTTTTGAATTCTAACTATCTAAGATAATATCTTATTTTTGGAAAGATTTCTTAGGTAATCGTTTCGTATCTTTCGCGGTATTATTTTAGGCGGTTAATCTGTTCATCTATTTATAGGTTGATTTCACTTTCATAATACGCTACAATTAATAACCACGTTGAAGAGAGTTCCTAAGTAGTTTTAATGGGACGCGTATGAATTTGTTTTCCGGTTTTTGACTACAATTTTTAAGTAGTTGTCTTAATAAATTCATTATTAAGTTTACTTATTTAATTTGTAGTTACTCCAAATCTTTCGTTTGGAGATTTTAATGCACCTGCCTATGCTTTTCCTATGAATTTGCAGCTTCTTTGAAATTAATTAAAGAAGAGTCACTATTAAAAACTAGTGAATTCTATATTTCGTCTATTTTTTTTTTTTTAAGTTTTTTAATTAAAGTTAAATAAATCAATGAGATTATAGAACGCGTAGCACCTCAATGGTGAGCAGTTCTTTAATAAAGATTTTTAAAGTTGGAGGGATTCTTGTTGAAGTCTTCCACAGGGTTAGCATTCCTTGTAAATTTGTCTTCTATAGGACCGCGATAGGAATGCTATCCTAAGAGACCTTAGTAACCGGCATCTTTCATCTTTAATACTACTTGATGCCTCTTCGATCTTGTCTTCTCTTCTCTTGGTTGGTTCTTCACCTATAGGGTACTTCCTGGTACCAGAGTTTAAGTCAGTTTCAGTTGGAAGATTGCTCCTCCCTATTAATTTAATTAAATAATGAACTAAATAATTAATATACAATATAGATATATTATTTTGAACGACAGAATTAAAAGAGCCATAAAATACAAATCTAAACTTAATATTCTAGCTTATGGATCAATAAATTATAATTTTTTATCTATTATTCTCATAATTCTAAAATGAGCATTATTATATAAAACATTAGCTAAACTAATATTTCAGATTTAAAATTTTATTCTTTTTTAAATAACTAAAAAGACATACTTTCTTTACCTACTATAATGATTGATATAATAAATATTTATAATTTTCATTATTTTTGATTATAGAAAAATAAATTGTTAGTATATTAAATAATTTAGTTATAAAAGCTATAAATAGTTTAATTTTTAAGTTACTTACTATTTTATTTCTCTAAAAAAATAGAAGGCCAATCGTATTTTTAAATTGGATTCTTTTAATTTTCAAACATTTAAATCAAGAAAATTATAAAAAAAGATTTAAGATTTTTATTTATTAAAAGGGTATTTTTGAATGCTTATTCTGAAAATATAATGAGATTTTAAAAAAATTATGTCTTTCCAAAATAGAAAGAGAAATAGCTAACATGATTATAGAGAAATTTGCTTCTCTCTAGAATTATAAATTAGATCTATTCAAGTTTTAAGGAATGAAAAAAGCTAAAATAAAATAGATTTATAGTCTTAACAACTTGTAATTAAAACTAAAACTTTAATAATAAAAGCATTAAATTATAAAGAGTAAACTAAAATGGAAAAATACCTCATTTAAAAATATAAAGCAAAATAAATTAATTTTAAAGTTTAAGTGCGTATTAAATAGATTACTCTACATAAGCAAAATAAAAAAATAAAGACTACAAAAGAACAATTAAAGAAGTAAATGAGGATTTAACTTAATTTTAATTTAAACTAATATCAAAAATTCATATAATTAAAGTACTGAACGAAGAATTTATTAAGCGAAATGTTTAAATTATTTTATTTTTTTATTTTGATGGAATAAAAGCAGACTGAAAGTTTAAAATTTAGCACTGAATTTAAAGATTAAAAAGTTATTAACAAAATTAGCTTATCTAAACTAGAGTAAAGTATATGCAATAAAAATAACTAATTTTTAATTAATTAAAGTTATAATTTTAGTTAATTTTGCTGGATTTATTATTAAAAATTAGTGCAAATAAATTTATTTAAGGTAATTAAAATTAACATATTAAAAAATGGAAAAAAACACGGGAATCTAAACCTTGAATTCTAACCTTAAAGATCAATCTTAAGTCTCAGTTAATTAACAAGAACCAAGAATTCAAAAAAGATGAATCTACTCCTGTTAAGGATTGGGAAATACGGAATTTTCTAGCAAACTGAAAAAGCTTGAGAAACCCCACGAGCAAGACATTATTTAGCTTTATTCATTAATTGAGAAAATGAATACCGAAATATAGATCCTGAAGGCGGAAAACTTGAATCTTCGGCTTCTTTTGTAAGATAGAAAAAAGGAAGATCAAGACTTGGTAAGTAAAGTTTAGTTTTAAATTGAAGCCTTAACTTCCTAATTTGAACTATTAGAAAAAAACCTAGAAGCAAATCAATAGAAAATTAAAGAAGAAATTCGATTACCAATCAAAAAAAACTAACTTCAATCAGAAAAGATGGAAATTGAAAAAATGAAACAGAATAAAAATTTTAATTCAAGCCCTTAATAAAACATCGCTATTGTTGTCAAAAGGCTGGACATTTTTAGAGGTAATGTCTGAACTGAAGAAGAGTGCTTGAGCAGCACCGTAAATAATTTGGAACATCGAGGAGTCTATATTGCAACTACTTTGGAGGTATTTACAGAAAGAAGCTGATATTAGATGATTCAAGTGTGACACTAATCAAACAGGATCTTGGTAATCAATAGTAACAGAATAAATAGCTTTAAAAGGACAACAATGACCTTAGAATTTGTTTAGAGAAGCTGGAGAAAAATTACAAGAAGATGGAAGAACAATTCTATGAGCTTATTGAAGAGAAAGAAGAATTATCTCAGTTTAAAATTGATTCAGATGAAGACATGTACAGTTGAGTATTGAATATAAAAACTTTTATTGTCTTTAATTTGAGGAAGCATTTCCTCTAATTAAAGATGACCCTAACCCTTATAGTTAAAATTAATTAATTACTTAAAATTAACCTTATGCATTATATATAGCTAAATCATATTTACTATTTAGTTATTAGATGAGCTATATTTAAAAAAGGTTAAAAGAGGAATTAAATTTTTAATAATAACTCATTTAAAAGAGCAATATAAATAAATGCAATTATTTAAAATAAATAGACTTGAAAGTTTAAATTTATTGAAGGATCATTTTCAAAAGAAAATTTACTTTTACAAATTTTTTTTATTTGAAGACAGATTTCAATAGCTTTAATGAATAAAATTGAAAATATAAACAAATAAAAATCATAATTATTGTATTCTAAAAGTTCGAAATTTGTTTAATACTTTAAATTAAAAAAAAACCAAATTTCAGATTTTATTTTACCAAATGTTGAAAGATACTATGACTAAAATTAGTTTTATTATAAATATAATTTTGATAGAAGAGATATTTAACCATTTATATTATCCAATATAAATTAAGATTGCTGAACAAAGAAGTATATAATTACTAGATTAAATAAAGTAAACTTTCTTTAAAATTATCTTAAAAGCAATATTTAAATAACTTAAGATTAAAAATTAATTCAGTTTTGAAAAATAAATAAGAGATTCTTTTTGTGCTTACTTTAATGATAAAAAGTAATTAAAAGAGGATAATTTTTATTTCAATAAAATTAAAATAATTAAATGCCAATTAAGTTATGAATTGAGTAGTGGTAGTTTAAGAAGAAAATATCAATTAAAAGAAGAAAAATTTGATCTGTATTAAGTAAAATGAAGGTGTATAAAAGTTAAAAAATGAATGTAATTACCAAATTGAATGTCTAGAATTGGATAAACTACTTTTTCTTAAAGCATTTTTGAAAAAACTTTAACTGCATGATATATAAATTATTTTTCAATTATAAATAAATATTAAAGAAGAATGAAAAAGGATAGTGAAAAATCTAAAAGATATAAAATGATAAAGAAATGTATATATTTTTATAATTTAATATGTTTTAATGAAATATTTTAAAATACTTCTATTAGTCAAACAATAACTAAAATACTACTTGATATTTAGTTTTTAAATCAGTACAATTATAGTTAGCTATATCAATAAATCTTTTAAAAATTTCAATTATTTTATAATTTTAAAGTACTAGTAGATAGGATAATATAGATATATAATTAAATTAAAAAAATTTGAAGTAAAATTTTATTTGTATGAATTAAAAAAATCTATATTCTTAGTTTGAAATAATATATTTTTAGAATAAGACAATTAAATATTTAGTTTATTATTAAATTAGATTTTGAAAAATCGTTAATTATTTTAAAAAGATTTTATTATCTTCTATATCGTAACTTCAACTATATTAGTTTTGATAATTTGAATAAATTATTTCGAACATAAATTATATCTCAGTTTACTTAAAAACTCTCAAGGTATTTTCTTTTATTTTTATAATATTAATAATATATAAACATTATTTTTCCTTCAATAGAATCCTCATGGCTTCAGTTAAATCTAATTGTAATATTGCTTTTGAAATGTTTCTTGTTCTTTTAAATTGTTTAAAGCTTTTTACTTATTCTTTTTCTTCAAAAAATAATGATTTTTTCTTGCTATTTTAATATTAAGCACCCTTAAAATACATTTATCATTTTACTCCTTTTTATATTATCAAATTCCGTTTTTTTATTCGTGTAAATGAATTCCTTTATATGACATTTTCCTATGAATCTTACCTTCTCACAAACAATATATTTGACGACGCTGCTCCTTAATATTTTTTCCTCTATTCTTTATCTTTGTTAAATTATTAGCATCGTCATACCAGATATCCATTTATCTCGCAAAATCAACATTTAAGAATATTTCTTGCTTATTGATGTAAATTTGTTTTTACTCCTTCTCAATATCCATAGGATCACCATTTTTTATTTAGTTTTATAAAATTATTAATTGCATTAATAAGATAAATTATTAATCCTTTCTTCTATTTATTTAATTTATATGTTACCCTTTAAATTTCAGATTTACATTCATTTCCTTTTTAATAGTTATTCTCTAGTTAATTTTTACTGCATTTTATAACAAAGTTCTAATTTTTTATTTAATTCCTATACTTAATTTTTTAAAGTCTGATTTTCTAAGAACAGCTTTCATATCTGCTTTTATTATAATTTTTTAATTTATTTTTCCTTTGTATAAAGAATAGATTACTTCAAGAAGGGTTTTCTTTTAACCATTTTTTCAAAGCAGGAGAGAAAACTGAAGAGTTTCTTCTTCAAATTAGCAATTTTCAATTAAAAATGGAAGAAATTATGAAAATCGTTTACTTCTAAAATTCAATATAGAGTGGTTTACTTCCAAATTAGAATAAGTAAGTTCTAAAGAAAAATTATCGCGCAGAAAGTTTATTCAGTTATCAACTCCATCAATTTAAACAAAAGAACGAAATCAAACAATTGAATGTACTAATCAAATAGTAAAAAAAATTAATGGAGAAGGAAAATTTCCTAAATTCAATTTTGATTCTGAAATATTAGAGATAGACAAAGCAAAATTGAATAAATGGATTCATAATAAATATCTAAGAAGATATTTAATCTTGACAAAAAATAAGAAATCTTGAAGAAAATTTAAACTTTCAGAAGGACGAAACTTTTTAGATTAGTCAAAATTTCATAGAGCATTTAGATGATGATGAGATTGACATGGTATACCAATAATTTAAGCTTTTTATAACTTTTTTATTTTATTTTTATTTCTTAAAACTATAGTAATATTGACGAATTGGGGAGTAGTGTTTTATCTACGCCTATATACATGTCGCAACCATGAAGCAGCATTCTGATTCAAAGTCAAATTGAACTATTCAGTTTACCATAGAGGCTTGACGATAGGTATTCCATAGCAATGGAGCTCTCTGACTGCAGATATTCAAATATCAACTGACTATCCCTGCACGTTTCATCAATAATCGTTAGTACTTAAAGACCGTAAATTAGGAGTTATGGTTGAGGAAGGTATTGAGCTTTAGATCAGAATAGATTAAAAAGTTTTAGTTTAATAAATAAATTTTTTTAATCTAAAAAATTTATAATTTAAATTGATTCTTTAAAGAAATTCTAAATATGAATAGTTTAAAGAAGTTAATAGATTTAATTAAATTAAATAACCTTTTATGGAAATAAATAAAAATTAATTAATCAAACTTATAAAGATTTTGTATGTTAAAATTTAAATTAACTATCCATTCATTTTCTACTTTTTCAAAAATATTTATTACATATTCTATTAATAATTTAGACGATTGCTATCATACATACAATTAAGCAAGCATATATACCATATCTCAATAAAGAATGCTCTTCGCTTTTACTTTTTTGCTTTTTTTCATAATCAACTATTTTATAATTCTTTATTTCTTCTTAAATAAACTAGCTTTGAGACAAATTTTTTATTTCGATTTTTTGAGACATTTTGAAATGTTTCTCATATTTCTACTCTATTTATAAGAGTTTCTTTTACACTTAACTATTTTAAATTTAATTATTTTTCTTATTTTACTATAATAAGGCACTTTATTCAAAGTTTCTGAATTCATTTGTGTTGCTTAAAGCTATTCTTTACTTGTCAACTATTTATTATTCTATTCTTTCTAGGCTTGCTTTCTAAGTCAAATTTAGTGAGGAAGATGTATTGCATAACTGTAAGGCTTTTATCATCAACTGATTTTTAAATATTTTTAGACTTTTTCTCTTACTGACTCTTTTCATAAATAGATATTTACTAAATATTTGCTTATTTACCGAGTTTTAACTTTAAGTTAACTACAAAGAACTTCCATACCTCTTCTAATCTCTGAAACTAAACAAACTTTATAAATTATTATATCTTAATCCATCCCCATCTTCTTCACTGCTAAGATCACTTTCTAAAATTACGAAATCGGATAATTAACCTCTCAAGCGATTTTGCCTTGCTTATTTATTCATTTATAAATAAAAATAAATGTAACTCTTAAATTACTCATTTAGAAAATAAAGGGATAATAAGCATTATTTTTTAATTATTTTCCTAAAAGTTAAGCAAAAGATTATTAAACTTAGTTATATATTTAAAATAATAAATTTGATTTTATAATTCTATATTTGCTATCTCAGAGTAATCTATTGTTAAAAATGTGAAAATCTTTCGCTAGATAAAATTAAACCAATTTTAAGCAATTGTTTTTATTAAATTAAACGTATTTTAAAGTAAAATGTGTTTATTGTCATCTTTAGATATTTATCTACAAGTCATTGAAACTTATTTCTAATTTTGAAATTTGCGACTATTTTTAAAGATTAATCACCTACTACTACGATTCGGGAACTTCTGATTGCCTTTTTTCTTTCTTAATAAATTTTGACTTTAAGTTACATATAGAATTAGTTTCTTAAAGAAATTTGGATTTAATTTACCAACTAAAATCTAAAATTCCCAATACGGTAACTTCCAAAATAAAAAGTAATTTTTTAAGACCTTACAATGTTTATTGGATTTTCTTAAGTATCTTTCCATAAAATTCCAAGTTAAATTTGTTTTATTGTATTATTTGTTAATCTAATATTTTCCTTACTTTATTTTCATATTTATCGTTTTTATCTTACTATTTATACGATTTTATTTTAATTGCTTGCTTATTATTCATTAAATGAAGAATTTTATTTCTAAAGGATTAATTAATACTATTTTTCTATTTCCAATTTTTTGATTCAGTTTCAATTTGATTTTTATCTATCTAAATATAATTTTTGTATTTATTTATTTTCAAACTTTTACAAAATCATTCCTTAGAGACAAATGTATTTCACCATCTAGCATATCAGCATCATTTTGATAATTTTTCGCATATCTTTTTTATATTTTTTCCAAATTTTAAGTTATTTAAAAAAAGTAAATTTGTTTAGGATTTGTCTGAGAATTAAAATTGAAATAATGTCATGTATTAAAAACTTCATATGTATTGCTATATTCACTTATACTTATATTTTACACATAAGAATCAATTTAATTGTATTAGTCAACACAATTTTTATCTCAATAAACTGACAAGCTATTTTTGCATACTTGCTTATATTCTATTTAAAATTAAACTTTTTCGTTTTGTTTAATTTGAGCTAATTAAAAACGTAAAACTTTTAAAAGTCAAGACAAAAGGAAATAAAAATATCCTTAAATCACGAAGATTCACCACATTTTCTCTTATTTTCATAATATACTAAAATTTTTGTTTTCTAAATCCTTTAAAAAATTAATTGAAGCTATTAATGTTTTTTGATTGGCTTACCAAAAAAAATTAAGACAAGAAATATTTGGGAATTAAAAAAAGCCTATTATTAAAAACTAATTTTATGCTTTTAATATCTTTATTTTGCTAAAATTAATTTTAAAACTAAGAAAATATAAATAAATTATAGATAATATTTACCCTTTTTTTCCAAAGTTTCTTCACAAAGAAGTTATTTTAGTTTTACTTATTTGAATTAAAAAATAAAATATATAATACTCTATATGTAAAGCAATAAAAGAAGCTTGTTTTTAATAATATAATTAGAATTATAAATATTTCTTAGCATTAATAAAAACATAGTTAATAAAATTAAAAATAATTACTTCTTAAAATAAATCTTATTTAATTAGAATAGAATCTGCTTTATAAAATATTTAAACTAATTTATTCTTAAAACTTTCATTACAAGTCAAAATAGTTATCAGATTAATCTTGTTTATATGAGATTAAATTTAATTTTAAATCAAATAATTGTCAATATTTTTTATTATGATATATAATATAAAATGGATGTCGGCTGCGTCAGGAGAACAAGTAGGTAATCTGGTGCAGTTTATACTGCATTGCGAGTAATCTCGTACTAGATGCCTCCGCGGAGAAGGATTGATAAGCTCCGTTGAGACATGTCTAACTTATCTTGAGGGTTCTCTCTAGCAGTATGAAAGTTTGACTGACGGGCATTCTAATTAATAACTTAATAACTAATTCTTATTTGGACCTTATTCAAGAAAACTGAAGCATTTGATTCAAGATTCAAGACTAATTTCTAATAAGAAGATTCCCCATTTGGAGAAGCTGAAGTGACTTTATGAACGAAAAGAATGAAATCAAGCTTTTGAGAACATTTTTTTTATATTAAATATTAATACTGAAAGAACTGCGCGCCAACGAGGTGCTACGCGCTCTATAATCATATTTATTAATTATTTATTTATGAGTTATAAAATATTTCAGTAAAAATTACTCTAAATCTCTTATTATTTAAAATAATTTCAGCTTAATATCTAAATAAAATCAAATTTTGATGTTTAAAAATCTATTGTCTACTTTTTATATTTTTTACTTTCTTTTCAAAATCAAAATTAAATATTTCCAATATTTTAATTATCAGGATAATAGTTATTTTTTTATCAATAAAGTTTAGTTTATAAATATACTCAAATTATAATTAAGATTTAATACTTTTTAATTACAAATTTTAATTAAAAAAATGAAACAATACACAATTGTAAATTTTATTAGAATAAGTATTCAATAAATAAAAAATGAAATAGTAGATATGATTTCATTTATTTAAATTAACTCCTTAGAGTAATAATTAAATTGCATGGATTTTAAATATAAATAATACATTTTTATATGAATTTGAAAACTTGTCTATTTTATTTAAATTTTATAGAACAGGATGATAATATCAAAATTTTTCAGCTTTTTAATAATTTAATTTGAAATTATTTAAATTTAAAATCAATCTTTAAAATAAGAGATTAGCAAATTTCTTAAAATTAATGTAATTTTATATAGATAAAACTTTCAAAGAAGTGACAAAAATGAAATTTATGATATGTAGTATTTCAAGTGCTGATTAAATTAATACTATTATCATTAACATTTGACTAAATGATTCATTGCACTTATATTATAGAATTTTAAATTTAGAAATAATAAGATTGTATGATTATTTAAATATTATCATAATCATTATTTGCTTACAAACTAAATTATAAAATTTTTAATTATAATATTATTAAAAGTGTATAAATATTAAATCCTTTAATTTTTAAATTCCTTTACTGAAATAATTTTTACTTCGTCGTTTCTCCCACTCATTTAAACTTGAGGATAAAATACTTAGGATTGAAAATCTATTTTAGTAAAAGCAACTCCAAAATTCTGATTTTTTATTGAGAAACTCAAAGTTCCGTTAATAGTATCTACTATCATGTCTACATATTCGTTCGACTTCACAATTCTCGCATAGTTTGATCATTTCCTATTTTTAAATACTTTTCCTGTACCTAAATTTAAACCATATATATCATTAAAATTTATAACCTTAATTACATAGTTTTAATATATTTATTTTTATCATTGCTAATCCATTTATGAGATTCCAATAATTATTTCAGGGAATTTTTTTTAATAACTTACTTAAAAGGTAATTTAATACTGCTTTCCCTGTTATATTTCTAAATTAATATAAGCTCTCTCACAAACATGTTGATTTTGTTTAATATGCAAAGTACCTTTATACTAAAAGTTATTATGCTAAGACTCTTGAATAAAACCAAATCGATATCATAAGTTAGTAAATATTTCATATTTCGTCATTAGTAATTACAGTTTACCAAGCAGCTCTCCTGTTTAGTTTGTTTTATGTTATCTAGAGAGCTATCGAAGTTTCAAAATTTTAACTAAATAGAGTTATTTTGTTTCTAGCATCTTAAAATTTTGTTGGCTTTATCAAATTTAGAGAATATTCTATTAGCCTTAAGTTTATTTTTCAGAATTTAGTTGTGCTTGCTAGTTGGAACCAGCTAATAAAAGTCCTCCTTATATTGATAATCATTCAATTTTTTATAATTTCCTTTTGTACTAGAAAATATCTTATACTTGTTTTCTAACTTTTTCTTACTAAGATTAAATGAGATAGCAACTCAAAAAATTCATTAATATAACAAAAATAGTTAAAGTAATTGATAGCTCAAATTTAATATATCAGAATGAAATAAAAAGATAATTGATGGATTCTGTTAAATTTAATTTTAAACTTTTGATTAATTTAAATTAATTTTAATGTATTTTCAATTAAGATAAAGATATATTAATTATACGAATGCTATCCTATTTCATAATAATGTTTCTGTATTATGTTTATTTATATAATTTCTTTATTTTCAATAATTCCTATTTATATTAAAGATATAATAAACTAAAAGAATTAAAATATTAGCTTCCCTATTGATTTTTTAATTTTATTTAATATAACGCTATTAGTAGTAATATTGTATAGTTCAATTTTTCTTAATCTATCTTTGATTTTTTATCATTTAATTCAGCTTAAATACTCATCTCCAATATTTTTTATTTATCTACCTTTCTATATTTCTTTATATATTCTTAAAATTTTGTAAGATGTTGCCATTAAATTATAAATAAATCTTGCGATATAGAATATATACATATATTAGAAATAAATTTATAGCATTAGCTTTACTAATAAATAAAGAAGAAGAATAATAATTAAGATATTGAAATAAGCAAATTGATTATTCAAGTATTTATTATTTGTTTCAATAATAATTTAATTTAAATATTATATACCAAAAGAGAATACTTTCAACTATATTCATTGATAACTAACTTTAAAAACATTTTTTTTAGTTTCTAAGAATTAAAAAAATGATTATATTAAATTTTCTCTGACTATTTTAGATAAAATTAAATAATAAAATAAATAATATATTTATATATTATTTTATGAGATAGAATTAAAAAATAATTTTGATTTTATATAGAAATTTAATAATTGTAATAATTTAAAAAATAAAAAGTGTTATATTTGCTTTTGCTATAAATATTATCTAAAAATTAAAAATATTATAAAATATTAATTATGCTTTATATCCTAGCTTATGGATTAATAAGTTATGCATTTTATCTTATTTTTTTATAATTCTAAAATGAACATTATTATTATTTTTTTTTTAAACAGCCATAGTTGTTCGAAGGTGAACAACAAGGTCATCTTCATCAGAGGTTGGGGAAGTTAAGTACCCATAATCGACTTTATGTCTTCCTCTGCTTTGGTTTTACCTCGAGACATAAGATTCTTAGACCTTCGGCACTGGCTTAGTTTAGATTTAATTCTGGAACGAAAAAGAAATAATATTGCAAGCTTCATCAGAGGTGGGGAATTTAAGTACCCATAATTGACACATGTCGTCCTCTGCTTTGGTGATGCAATGAGACACAATCCTGCCATGTCCTTGGACTCCAGCAAGTATTAAAGATTACGAGTATTCTAAAATTATATCAGTATTGAACATTTTTATCAGTACTGAATAATTATACCAGTATTGAACAAGGTCTACCAGTATCTGATAATTTTATCAGTAACAAACATTCTTGTCAGTATGAAACATCTTTTTTTAAAGCTGCGCACCAATGAGAGTGTTACGCGCTCTATAATCAAATTTATTTATTTATTTAAAATTTTAGCTAAACAAATATTTCTAGAGTTCACTTTTATCAGATTTTTTTAAATAAATTAAAAATTAAAAACATATTTCTAAACCTATAAAATGAGTTATTTAATGAATATTTATAATATTCATTAATGCTGTCTATCTAAATATTTTTGTTTATATGCTAAATAATTTAATTTTCAAAAAATTACTATTTTATTTCTCTAAAAAAAGAAGGATAATCATATTTTTAAATTGGAGTTTTTTAAATTTATACATTTAGATCAAATAAAAATATCTTAATACTTTGATTAGAAAATAGCTTTAAACAAGAACATTTAAAAGATTAAAATTAATTAGAAAATTTATTATCTTTTAAATAATTTATTTAATTATTTTAACAAAGTAAATACTGTAAACACTCATAATAGTTTATTATATTATCTATTTTTAGTTATAAAATCTCTCTAATTATTTAGAACTTTCAAACTAAAAGAATTAAAAAAATAATTTATATTCCTAAAAGATTTATTTCAAAATAAATGTATATCTATAAAAATATTGCTAGACAAATTAAAGTAAAATCCCTCTTTATCTAAATAATCCTTTTATTGTATCATTTTTAGTTATTTAATTAGTATAGTTCTAAAAATATTATTTTTATTTATTAGATAATTGTTATTTAAAAAGTTTTTCATTTCTTCACACTTTCATCTTCAGCTTCTTCTCCCTTAGTTGCCTAATTTTCTAATCGATCATCTTTTTCCAGTTCAAATAATTTTAATCTCTTTTTAATTAACATCCTATGAAAAATTTTATTTGTAGATCAATATATTCTAATTTGTTTTTTGGAAATTAATTGATATAGTTTTGGTCATATATTATTAGTCTTCTAATATCGCATTATCCAATCTTTACTATTATACATTCCCGCATGTCTATATAGCAATCACAATCCAGAATATGCTTAAACTTATCAAATTCTCCACATATGCAGTGGGGATTCTCGATAGAATAATGTCTTTCTTGAAGGTCTTTTAGAAAGTTGTAGCTTTATGTTCTGAGTTTGTATATACTAATTATTTCTCTTCGATATTATCTATTAATTTCGGATAGGTAATTATTATTATTATTAGAATTATTCTATAAATAACTTTGTAGTGGGCATCCTTTTAGTCTTTAAGTAGTAACTTTATAAAATTAATGTTGAATCTTCCTTTTAACATATTTCGTAAAGTATTAATGCTACCATTATTCTCCTAATTATTAATATTTATTTCATAATATTGAGATAGTCTTGCTACTTAGTCTCTATATTAATAACCTTCTTATCAGTTATTCTTAAAAAGAGATCCTATTGTTGATGATAAAGGATGATTAATACTTTCTTATCGTATTTTGTAAAAAAATTTCAAAAATATTAGAACCATAATATGCTTAAATGGCATTCAGTTAAGATCTATATAACAAGACTCATTAAAAGTATTTTCAGGTGCTTAAAAGGCTTTCTTGCTATCAGTCTCATGCTTTTATCAATTTTATTTAATGTTGCAGTAATTGCATTTTAGATAGGCCAAGGTACTAATTCTCCTTCATATTCTGCTTTAGGAAGCGTGAACATTCTACACAAAGTCTTAAAGTGTCAAGGTGTCACATTTTTATACCTTGATAAAGTAAATACTGCCTTCATAACAGACAGCCATTTAATTGAGACCTATTTGCAGTGATTAATTAAGTCCTTTTTTTAATGCAGAGTTACTCTTAAATATGGAACTTGCTATTTTTTAGCGATAATCTGATTTCCAATCATCAAGTTTAAGTTTTCCTTTTTTCTTTTATGTTACTTTAGAAACTGAATTGATTCACATTTAGAGGCATTTATTTTTGGCTAAGTTCAATTAAAAGCTCTATTTGTTTCATCTATTAATTTTTGCATTTTCTTTTTAGATTTTGAAAGAAGTATTTTGTCATCTTCCCATCATCTGCAAGCAAAACTAGTATTGAAGCTGTTACATTTGAATCCAATACTATTTTCTTTACTTTCTATATATCTAATAACAATATCATAATACAATAACGCTAGCACTGGTCCATGCGAACTTCCTTACATTACTCCATTGCTATATTTAAGTTTTTTTAGAAAAATTTCCATCTATAAGGAATTAAGAACTTAGATTTTTGTAGAAAGATTCAAATGCTAATATCAATCCTAATGGTATCTTGACTCGTTTCAGGTGATGAAAAAGCGACCTTCTTTCTATTGAGTCGAACATTTTTTCCACATCAATTAAAGCTGCTATTAGTTTTGTTTATCCTTTGACTTACTTTCGAAATAAATCTATTATTTATTGTATTACTCAAATCTACTGAGTAGTCTATTTCTATTTTAAAAATCCAATTTATCTCTGATGGATTAAGTTCCTTTAATATATTAACTAATATAATCTTTTTGAGAGTATTATATCATACAATTTCAGTATTGTGTTATTAAGAGAGAATGATCGTCAATTCTTTTAATCATCTTTGTTTCCATTTTTAAAATCGGGATGATTATTGATTTGTTGAGCTCATCAGGAATTTTTCCAAGTCTAAGCATATTATTCAAAAAGGAATGAAGCATTAAAGTTAAATAATCGCCTCCATATTTCAGCAATTCTCCTTTAATTCCATCTGAGCCTGTCCATTTGGAATTTCTTTTATAACTTCTTTAATTTCCTCAATAGTAAAGAGATCAAATCCTTAGAAATGTGAAGGTTATTTCTTTTATATCTCTTCAATATTTTCATAAATTTGATCAATTCTCTTGTTACTTATATCAATTTCCTATTAAGTGAGTTTTTCATGTTTATTAAATACAAAGCTCTCCCATTAGTTAACGAATTAATCTTATTTTTATTAGTTAAAATTCATTTAGTTTTTTATTCTAGGATTAAGAATTTTCTTAGCTTAAGAAAGCATATCTTTTGCATTTTCATTAAGAAGTAGAAATTTTTTTTGCATTGTTTTTTCTAAATCTTCATAAATGATGTTTGAAGCTTTTTCAAAGTCCTATAGCTGTTTAATGAAAACTGAAAACTTATTGATTGACTCTTCCAAATTATGCATGAGTTTTTTTTATACAGTGAATTTGCTCTTTTTGCCTAAATATATTTGTTTGTTAAATCTCTAGTAAGTTTATTATATTTTGGATCCGGAATAAATGATCCTAAAATTAGGTCTGCGTTATCTTCTATATTGTTTTTTATGCATAAATATTATCCTTCTAAATTATTACTATCAATTTGAAAGAATTCAATATAAGATCAAAGCAAAGAATCTTGATATTTCTTCCTTTCAATTTGATCTTAAAGTCTATTTATTTTGTATTTTTATTATATTTACTTTTCCATATGAATGGGTATATTAGAAATGAAATCAATTGTGATAGGAATATGATCAGTAAATATATTACCATTATGTGCCTGAAAATTAGCAAATTAATTACTATTTAAATGTTTATTTATAACAATATAATCATTGCAGTAATTAAATCCAGTATCTTTGTGTATACATGTATTAGTGCTCTTATCTTTTAATTTTTCTAGATCATTTTATATCAAAAATTCTTGAAATCTTTTGTGTTATCATAATTATTATCTGGATTATTTCCATAATCAACAAGTAAAGCATTGAAATCTCCGTAATAATATATGTGGATTTTCTGCAAATTAATTTAAAAATGTATTTAAATATTCATATGATTCGTCTTTAACCTTTCACTTTTACTGTTATCTGGTATGTAACAAGATGTAATATAAACATAATCCAATCTAAATGTTATGAATCTATCATATGCTGCATCAATTACTATGGATACCTCTATACTGTTGAGTTAATTTCCCACAATTAAACACATGCCGCCTCCTTTGACAGAATTCTTAAAATACGTTCTATAACCATTAATTAATATTGGTTGAATTTCATGTTTTTATCAAGTCTCATTTATTGAGAGTATGTCTATTTAATTTTCCTTTATAAATTCTTCCACATTAGTTTTTTTACTTCCAATCCCATTGATATTTATATGTCCAATCTTAATCTTTTATATTTAGTTATTATTTAAATCATGTTTTATATTTAGCTTATTTATTTTTTATTTTTTATGATCCTACTTTAAGACCAGATTCAAAAATGACAATTACTCCTTTTTACTCTCTTATTTCCACATGGATATAATTCTTATGATGTTCTAGATGCTAATCAAAAAATTGTATTAAAATATATAGAAATTACCTGCTGTATAGTTTCAAGAGTTCTTAGTCTATATTAATTTTAACTATCTAACTACTAATCTATCCTCTTACTAGCTCTGAATCCAGCACAATATATCGATTTTAAACTAAAGTCTAGTAGTTTACACTTCTCCAAATGTTAGATGTGATAAATTCCCTTAATTGTTGTGATTTTACATTGTTACTTTTAAAATATTTTAATTTTATTTTGTCTTATCAAAACATTTTTAGGAATTAGATATCATGAGTCTGGGGATTTTCTTTTTGCATAGTTAATGTATTTTTCATTCTTATTATCTGTTTTTTTTCTTTGTTTAAGGCTTATGGATGAGAATTGTTAATAATTTAAAATGATAATTTATAAAATTTTTCTGATAAACCTGTTAAGTTAGAAGATGCTTACTCATATAAAGCTTACATTTTTCTTAGATTCTTTTCTGCTTCAATATTTTCTTTAAGTACAGCTTTATATTCTTTTACTTAATTGATAAATCGTTTATTAATTTGATCATATGAAATTTACAATTTTTGATAATTTGAATCAACGAGGTTACATTAAATTGATTAATCCAAGATTATTAACTCAATATTTGTGGAAGATTCAAAGGTTTGAACAGTTGCCTGAGATATTGAATCACTTTATTAAATTTGAATTTACGTTTCTTAAGTCTTAGCCTAATTAAAAAAATTTTATGTATAAGTGCTTTGATTTTTGATTTTTTAAGTTAGTATTGCAATATTTGGTTAAGCTTGAATTAAGTTTAATTAAACTACTTCTTTCTAAGTTTACATTTCGATCTAACTTTTTTAATAAGTATGTATTTCCTCTGTGTAAAAGTTTATTAAATTGTAAATCTCAATTTACTGTAAATTTTTTAATTTTTGTAAATTTTAACTCTAATTTTAGTTTTAGTTCTAATTTAAAATCACACAATCAAAATCACATAGAGCTAAATCTTTTTATACATTTGAAGTCGTTTTACAATCAAATAAAGACTCGGGCTTCTGATTGCAAGAGTATTATGAGTTTAGTTGATCATCTAATGCTCAAACAAATTGTTAAGTTGTAGTTAGTTTGTATTAAAATTTGATCCTCATTAATAAATATTTTATTAATTCCATTTTCTTATTCAATTCTAATGAAATCTTTACTATTTTCTTTAATATTTTTATTATCTTTTAAATCTAAAAAATCTTTGGTATCTTAACCTTTTTTTTTTCTGATAAAAATAGTATCTTTAAAATTTGCCTGTAATTTTAGTCCTCTTAAGATTTGCACTTAATCTTCGTGAGTCTGACAATAATTGTTCAATTCTCTGACTAGACTTAGTTATCATTTTGAGAGGAATTTAAAAAAATGCAATTGAAATCAAGTTTTCTTATTTATTTTAAATCTGTTTTAAGTTTTTTTTAATTGCTATTAAACATCTCTCAGTTGATTAATTAGGCATTCCAAATTTCGTTGTAGGCTTTACACAATTTTTCTTAGTTGATCACTATTTTTCAAGTCTATTTACTTGCATTAGTTCTTAACAGAAAGAATTTGACTTTTTTAATATCTTAAACTTTTGTCCATTTTTAAATAATAATGTTTTAATTTAAATTTTTTCAAATTTAAGGAATAATTAAAATCTATTTAATATTTAATACTTTTTATTAGTATTTCAAAGTATAAACTATTTAAATGCTTTTATTTTTTCAATAATGTAACATTTTTATTTTCAAATAAAATATTAATTAATGTTAATATTAAATTATTAACTTCTTAAAAATAAGAAAAACAATTTATTAATAGATCTAAAAATTTTATCAAAAGGAAATAAATTAAACATTTTTAATGCTTTAGAGTTATATTAAAAAAATAATTTAAATAGAATGAAAAATCCTCTCCTTTGGATGCTGCTTGGAGGCCCAGTAAGGCAACAAAAAAATGAGCACAGATGAAGGATAAATTGGAAGAAGAGAAACCAATAAAAAGAGAAGGAAGATGCGACAAGCTGGATTACTCTGAATGCCAGGAGGAAACTTTCTTCATCATAGGTTGGGGAAATGTACCCGTAATCGCATATTTCATTCTATGCTTCGGAAGGAAAAATTACAGAAACGTACTGCAGGAAGAAAAAACAAGATGGAGAAACCAATAAGATATTTTTTCGACATTAAATAAAATTAATTTAAAGAGCAGCGCACCAACAAGAGTGCTACGCGCTCTATAATCGAATTTATTTATTTAATATTTAACATTCATAAAAGTATAACTTATTTAGAATAATTAAATTTAAACAAACTCAAAATATTAATAAATATTATATTATATAACAAAATGATGAATATCTGCTTTTTTTCTTAATCTATATAAAATTAAATTTATTTAGCAAAATTAAAGAAATAAAAATTGTCTAAAAAAGAAACTTAATAAATCTTTAGCTAATTATTACATTTTAAATAGCTTAAAATATTTATATCTTTTAAATACATATTATTCGATTATGAATTTTCAAAATCACCAAGATTATTAAATAAATGATTAGATTTATAAATAAAATCCATAATATTGTATCTATAATTAAAAAAATTAATATTTAGTCTATAGTAAAACACTAAAAGATAAGAACTATCTAATCACATCCAAATCGAATTGAGGGATAATTCAATTTATTTAATTTAATATTAATTTTAAATTTAATACTTAATAGATTTGCAATTTAAAATGACTTATTAAAAAATATTATATTAAAACATTCCAGATATTGAATAAACTAAATTTCGTTTTATAAAAATAATTTACTGATTTATCTCTTTCATAATATTCTATATTATTTAAATTAACTTCTTAGTGAGTTTATAATCTTTTTAATTTATTTTTCTGCCTAAAATTATAAAGAGTTTCATCAATAATATAAAGTTATAGATTTTAATAATTATGTGTAATTAAGATTGAATAACTAAATATTATCCAGGAATACTTAATTTAAATATTTGTCTAAAAGTAATATAGTTTTCTTGGAATAAAATTTACTAGGTTAATGTAATCATGCAAATATAATTAGTTAAGCTATGTTTTCTCTATATTTATATTATAAGAAATTTACCTTTTACCTTATTATAATTTCTGCGTTTGCCTTATCTATTTCAAGAATTTAATACCAAACTTGTATTGAAAATTAGATAATATTTACTAGATTATGCTAAATAAAATAATTAGATATTCATAATTACAGAAAGTAATAAATATATTTCATACTTTAAATTATTAAAAGTAAGCAAGTTACTATCTTATACATATACGGTTTAAGTTAGTGCTTTTCGTATATTTAGCTTCTAACTAAATATTTAGAAATATCTTTACTCAATAAATTAAGATCTTTATGTCAGTGAATGAAGAAAGCTTAACCTTTAATTTTATAAAAAATGAAGATCAGCATGAAATTGACTGTGGACTTGATAGTTCACATTCGAGCATATAAAAGTACGCAGTTAATACTGAATACTTACGCTGATTGAAAACTTTCACCTTCGAGGGCGAAATTATTTCATTCTGATCTTATCTCATCCTTTCTAGCCTTTCTTGAGGAAAAATAAGCATTATATAAGTGGTGTCATAGAGAGAAGCAGTAAATTTAACCTCTATATGGGTTCGATAAAATCGAAAGGAGAGTATATCTTAATTTAATTTAATTTAATTTAATTAAAAAAAATTAAGTTTATAGTCTTAGAGAAGAGCTCCACAGTTAACTTCTTCTTGTTCCTGCTCTCTCCTAAGCTAAAGGATTCGTAGGACTTCATTAGTCCGACTTCCTTGTCTCCCCCTCAAAAAATAATTTTCCGTCTAGTTTCTTCTCCAGTTATTATTCTCCTCGTTGAATCTTGAGTTATAGGATTTCTTTCTGTAAATTTATCCTGTCCTTGTTGGTCGAAAGCGAAAGAGTTCTTCTAATATTTGTTTCTTATTAATTCTTTCAATTTCTGCCTTCTTTCAGCATTTTCTTCAGCAGAGATTCTTCAAGCATATATAGCACCAGATTTTTCTAAGATAGTAATATATCTTATTTGTCTCTTATTATTGATATTCCATTTCGATTTCCATTAGAATGCTTTATTATACTTGTTAATTTTCTTATTATTCCTAAAGTTATTTTATTTC
This sequence comes from Loxodes magnus, assembly GCA_946699065.1. NCBI lineage: Eukaryota > Ciliophora > Karyorelictea > Loxodida > Loxodidae > Loxodes > Loxodes magnus. The sequence continues at coordinate 32,483 of CAMPDV010000568.1, read as the reverse complement.
GTATAAAATTTGAATTAAAACATTTGAGGAATTTCATTAAATGTTTATCAATTTATTCCAATTTAATTTCTATTTACGATTTGAATTTATCGATTGCTTCTTCCAATGATGGAAACTAATTATCTAGAGATTAAATCAATTCTTCGTCCATTTTTTCTAGTTTTTCTATCATTTATCTTTGTTATTTTAATTCGAATTATATATCAGTATTTCGTTGCTACACAGATTATGCAAAAGCTTCCTTAGATTATATTTCTTAACATTATTGATACTTCTATTCAATTATGTTAGCTTATTATTCTTGTTTTTTTACGAAAGAGCCAAGAGAGGATTATTTCTCAGGTTCCGTTTAATATATATAATAAAATTATTTCAAAAAAGTTAGCTTACGGAAACTAAATAAACATAGAACAATTAAATAAAATAAAAAGTAATTTGTATTTTTATCACTAAGATTTTAAACTAAGTTGTTACTTTTATTATTTAAAATAGATAATATTTAAATATTTGATAGGTTGGAGTTGTTTATAAATATTCTAGTAAAATAATATATTTTTTGATTAAATATTTTTATTTCTTTTATATAATAATGTTAGTTTAATAAAATAGCTAAGTAAACTATTATTCTATAGTACTAAAATAAAATTTCTTTAGTTTATTTTAATTTTTTAGAGTTAAATTAATAGCTTTTAATGAAAATTAAATCAATTAAAAAAATAATTAGTTTTAGAAATGATAAAAGGCATTTAGAAAAGGTAAAAAATTACAAGGAAATAAAGATGTTATTTTACACCCGCATGGTGTAATAAATCCATGAACGAATAATGCGATAAAACGAAATTATTTTACATCAAACAGTATAGTTAATCTACAATTTTTCTTAGAGAATAAAATAACTAATAATAGAAGAACAGTTGCGATGTTAATCCAAAACCATAATGAATTAATTTTCTATGTTCGAGATAAGTTAAATAAAATAAAAAAACTAGCATAAATAATAAAGATTAAAATTTAAGTTTATATAAAATAAATTAATCTAATTTTAGATATTTTAGTATTAGATAGTTTATAATAATATATTTAAAATATAATAATTCCAAATTAAAATTAAGAAATAATAAAACACAATTTTAATATTAATTAAAACTAAAAAAAAATAGATGCATATAATTTGAATACTATAAGTAGAAAGAACATTTTTCTTTAATAATTTTATATCATAATTAATAATAATTTAACTACTTCATTTGCAATAAAAGAAAAATTTTAGAAAGATGATAATTAATGTGTTTGAAAGAAAAACTAAGTTTCTTTTTTGTTATCATTAATTAAGCGCTATAATGTTTAATCCTTGAATTTTAACATATTTAAACTATTTTCACTAGAATAATAAAATTTATATTTATATTAAGTTTTTAAAAAATATCGAAAAATGAAAGAAAATTTAAATTTATTTATCATATGAAACAAAAGCAAGAAATTGATTTATTAATTAGTTAAATTTGTAAATATTTGCTTTGCATTATTAATTAATAGTGCCTTTCATATAATTAAAAGTTTAAACTTTAAATTAGTTATATTTATTTATAATTCATTTAACCGAACTTATTAAATATCTAACTTAAATAAATGATAAAGTACTTTTAAACCTAAAAAAGTGTTTCTTTTAATTTGCTTCATTTCTATTTGAAATTATGATATGATTTAATATAATAAAAGTAAAAATTATTATATTTGTCATCTTTAAAGAATATCTAATAGAATAATAAAATGATTTGCTTTATTAAATACTAAAATTAAAATAATCATATAATTTATACATAGATATGATATGATTAAAATGACTCCTAAAAAATAACAATCTATGAACTAGACCAATTAAATACAATAAGAAATATAAATAGATCTTTAACATCTACAAAAACGAAAATCTTAAACTCTACTGGCAGTCCAAGAACTTTCAAACAAAATCTGTTTTCTAATTTAGCAAATTGATTAATTAAACAAGAAAATAACTGATTAAAATAAGAATCGTAAGTAACCATCTGGTCGGCAAATATACAAAATAATACAACAGCCTGTATAGAGATTACTAAAAATAAATTCTGAAAAGAACTAGGAAATATAAAATAAGATGTATTATGATCCCATAAAAATAGAGACAAAGAAAGAAGAAATCAATTAAGTATTAATCTATACATGCAGAAAAATAATAGTAATTTACAGATAATACAAGAAGCAAGGTCACAAGGTAAGAAAATTGTTGGAAATTAAAAAAAATTAAAAAACAGAAGAACAAAAAGCTTGAAATAAAATATTTAGAATATACTAAACAAGAGAAGCAAAACTTTATAGAATGAAAGAATAAAAAATCATATAAGCAATTCCTCAAATACTAATGGACGCAAAATAATGGAACAAGAGACAATACGGATTTAACATAGGAAAGCTTTTGCAGGCAAGTCTCAGCGGAAGAAAGAGAAAGAAAAGCATAATACAATCCAATTCGAAGAAGAAGATTATTATTGAGAATTAACTCTCTTCATAAACTTATATGTGACAAACAAAATAAAGGTGAAATTATTTTAACTAATTATTGCTATTTTATAATAATGTTTTTATATTAAATTTAATTAAGAACTTTGACAACAAAAATTAGTTAGATATTTTAATTTTTTAAAGATAGATATTGCTAAGAGCGGTTTTTATTTTCTTAATAATGCTGATAAAATTTAGTTGAATATATTACTTTTATAAGTATATTTAAATAAATAATCTCAAAATAAACTTCAGAAATTATAATTAAGAAAAAAACATATTAATAATATTTTATTTAAATCTATTAAGGAAAAATATCTCAAATAAAAGGTTTAGCAGAAATTTTAAGTTTAAAAAGTTATAAAGACATATTATTAAGAGATAACCTTTTAAAATTAATACTCTTAGTTAAGGATAATTCCTAATTGTTTAACTACTTTTTCAAATATTGTAAATAAAAATTTAAAACCAGAGTATTAGTTAATATAAAGTAATTGAATATAAAACAACAAATTTTATATAAAAACTAATAAAAAAATTAATTAACTATTTAATTATAATGATGAATTAAAATGTATAATTTCATTGAAGTTGATGTTCAAACATTTTAATTTTAAATTTTTATATTAAATAATATAAATATATAAAATAAATAAAAAAATAAGTGTTTTTTAATTTAATTAACAAATTATTATATTATTTACTAAATAAAAATTATTTATATAATTTTGAGATCAAACAAACTTCTATTTACTATTTGCTCTTTTCTTAAAAATAAAATCTTGGTGCAATTCATTATTTTCTATCAACTCTTTTATTTCTTCATTTTGGTTGCTAAATCTGAAAGAAAATTCTCTATTTTCAGGCGGATTTTCAGCTTACTCTGTTACTTCTGAATAAAAACTTACAAATTTCGCTTTGTTCACTAAACAAAGTTAAGGAGTTTAATTTTGCTCTGCTATCTGCTTCGTTTTAGTATTTTTAATTAATTTCTTTATTTTGCTGTTCTTATTGGTCAATTTCAATACTTTTGATGCTCATTAACTAAATTTAGGTTTTTAGTTTTAGAATTAGTTCTTGCTATTAATTTATATCTGCTTCTATTTATAATGAGTCTACCACATTTTGCAATAGCTAGTTTCTTGCTATTTTCACTCTTTAAACCTACATTTTCACATGCTCGATCAGTAGCTTTTTGTTAGACTTACATTTGAAGGCAAACCTAAAAAGATTGATAAGATCAGGTTTGATTTTGATTAGCATTGTAGGATATTTAGATTGAATTATTAAGAACGAGATTAAAAACAAAAAAAGGCCAACAGCAAAAATAATTTGTATAATAAGCTTATTTTGGTCACTAGCAATTATTAAAAATGATGCTAAAACTGAAATAAACGAAATTAGCAGAAGCATGATAAATTAAATCTAGTTTATTTTTGTATAAACCAAAGGCTTCTTAAATAAAACTACAAGAGACAAAACTAAAAATATTATACAGAACGCAACTGAATGGATGAATGGATGAAGCTCCTTCAAAGATTAATCTGAAATCACTACTATAATTTATATAAGACTCTTAATTACTATATATCACGATTGCTGCTTAATATGTAGTGTATCTCCTTAAAGTTCCTATCAATGAGGACGTACCAGTATCATCAAAGGAATGTAAACAAATAAACTAAAACTTGCTAAAGTGATTGCGATAATATGTGAATGTGATAAACACATTTTAGAACAATCAGCATCTAGAAAGCTTTCTGATAGATCTATATCCTAATCCAAGTTTATATCTCTTCCATAGTTACATTTATATATGCTCATCAAAATAAAAATAATAGGCATTACTGTAATTTCAGTTAAATCAGGAGAAAATAAATACGAAAATCAGCCTATTTTTCTAAGAATTCAATAATTAGAAAATTTTACTTCAAACTAGAAAATAAAAGCAAAAATTAAGACAACTCCCAAAAATGCGAAAGCAACACATGAATAAAAAATCGTTCAAAATAAAAAGTTGCTTACCTCAATTTTAAATATAAAATTTAAAGTAAAAAATTGAAATACTAAAGCGAAAGTTTAGGAGACAAGATCTTCAATTCTAGAAATCATCGATAAATACTAGAAGAATTAAATAAGCATAGTGATTATAAAAGCTTCGTCTTCGCTACTCATTCATTTTTCTTCGTTTAAGTTTTAGAATTTTCTATTTCTCCAAATTTTTAATCCATAAATAGAAACCAAAATAGTTAGTATTAAAATTGCAAGTGAGATATAAAGTAAATTTTTATATCCTCTATCGAAAGTTAAAACTCTTCTGACTGAAAAATCGCAATTTGGATTGAAAACATCGAATTTATCGTTAGGAATGTTAATAGTTCTATCATTTCATTAAGGATGGTCTTTTAGGAATGTTCATACAACAGAACAAGTAGGACAATACTTTAAATAAGGAATTAACTGCAAATTTCAATTGGCATCATATACATTATTTATAAAGTGAAAGTTTAAGTTATCTCTTCAATTTACTTTCTACTTGAATTTTACAGTTCCACTACATCCTATAAACTATACATTTCTCATATTCTAAGACAAAATCTAAGGATTAAAAAAGTCTTAGCCTTATTCAATACTTCTTTAAATTCCATGAGCTATTATAAATGGATTCTCTATATAGTTGCAATTAGTAGCTGAGATATTTAAGCATTTTTTCTAAACTTATAGCAATTTTTATCCTTCTTCTCCAACATATTAGTTAGTAGTTAATGAAATTGATCCTTGCAAAAGTTTCTTCATATTTTATGACTTTTTTTAATCAGCTTTTTTATTTTCAATTGCACTAGCTAAATAGAACAGAAATAAATTTATATCACCTTCTTTTCATCCTAACTCCATTATTTTATCCACTACACCGTAGATAAAAGCAACTCCAGGATTTGATATAATAATTTTTATTTCTTTTTGATTTATTTAGTTAGCAATACCTTCGTATATGGTTAGATTTTTCGATACGTTAAATAATATAAACTACGTATCTTAAGAGTTTAAGATATGCTTATTTTTTTTAGTGGCTCACTAGTTTAGCTGATCAAGTATTTTTTTATTAGAAGGTTCATATTATTCAAATATTAGACCAAACTAATTCCAATTATATTTCTCAAAATACTATATGAAAACATCGCCAAACTATTATCACGAAATGTAGTTATTAAATACATTTCCATTTTCCTTTTCTAGTTCATCTTCTCTACTTTAATATATGTAAGGAACTTTCACATTCATTGCTTTAAGGACAAAATAAGTTGGAAATCAACTTTATATAAGAAAGCTACCCTAATGAGCCACTCCTATTTTAAAGAAATTCTTTTTGAAATAGTTTAACGTAAAATTGAAATCAAAGGAAAGTCCACCGTACTAAAAGGGATTCCCTTTTAGCTTATAACTTTCTAGCAAATTTTAATTATTATTAATATAATCTATTATGCAAGGAGTAAATAGTGCTGGTAGGTATATATTCGAATAAGTGTCATTATAAAATCCACCACTATTAGCGGAGTATGAAGTTTCTATTGTAATTTTCTGAGGAGGCTAGTTAAAAGTTGGACCTGGATATACTATCATAGCCTTTTCTATTATTTGTTTATTCTTTATTTAGTAAACTTCCATAGGAATCTTATTCTGCATATTAAATACCGAGAGTTAGCATTTTATTTCTCTTCTTATATCAAAGAGTTAGTCCTAAAATTCCCTGAATAATTGTATAAAATTGAATAGAAATTAATGATTATTATTTTAATTTAGTTCTTCGATAAAGCGTAGGAGCTTTGCTATATAATGAAGGGTAAAATCCTGGTAATTTTAAGGTATATATTAAAATGGTGCTAAAGCAATCATTCCATCATCTAGTATTTTAAGATTAACTTTAGAATTCTTCTATACCAATTAGGATACCTTAGAGTTTATTATGCTTGAAGATTCAAGTCCTACTATTCATGCAAATTACTCTCCTGCTATTTTAATAGAAGTTGCTAAATTTAAAACGAAAGATTGTCAACAAACTGCTGCTTACATAAAAATCACAGGAGATCCATATCCTCTAATCGCTATTGGAATTTCATAATTTAGTCTATTTTGAATATTGCTTTAGCTATACTAAGTATTGTTAAAGTCAAAATCAGTGCTTAAAGGTATATTTACAGAGGAAACTATTTTTACTTTATCTTGATTTAGAAATTCTAAGGGTTTGAAGAATCTTTTTTCTTACTAGCTGATATATGAAATTTTTCTAAAGTTTAAGTGCTCAAAAAGAGTTTATAATGCTTCTCCTTCCTATTTAAAGCTTGGAAGTAACCAATATATCTTTTAGCTATAGAACTATTTAGAAGTTCTATAAGCTACTACATGCAAATATTCAGCATCTAGTAAACTTAATCTTTAAGTAAGAATCTCATTAAAAGTGATATCTATCATTAGCTTTATTTTAAGATCCTTTATTTTCTTCTCCACTTTTTAAGAAAATTCTGACTATTCTTCCAATATCAAAGCTACAGGTATAAAATTAGTTTTATTAAAATTAGTGGTAAAAATCTAGTTAGTGATAACTTCAGATAATAGCGGAGGAGTATGTCTAGAACTAACTACGAGTAAACGGAAAGCGCTAGTTTTTATGAATGATAGAATAAAAATAATTTAAACTAGCATTTTATTTATAAAGAGAAAGGCTATATATATTTAATAACAAATAGACTATTAAAAAAGAAGTTTACTTAATTATTTATTGCTTAATTAACAGCAACTTTAGCAATAATTACCTAGTCTTTTATTCTAATAGATGTCAAACTGTGTTTAAAGTTAATTAAATTTATATGCCTTAGATAGTTAATAATCATCAAAGTATTTAGAATTAAGTAACTTAATTGTAAAGCTTAGAATTATTTCACTAATAATTAAGACTTTTTAGTCTTTATTAAATAAATTTGAAGAAGAACATTTTTAGTTATTCTACAGTTGATGGATGAAATTCTTTGGAAAATAAAATTAATTACTCATTTTTTAATAAAGTTAATTAAAACTTCTCTAAAGGTTTTCAGCTGTTCAAAGTCGTATGATATTGATTTCAATCTCTAAATAAAATGTTTAAAATAAATGATGTAGAATTTACATTAATAATATCAAATGCTTGCTTTAGTTAATACCAAAACTAAATTTAGTTGCATCTAGAGTAAATCAATAATAAATTAGAGAAAAATAAAGGGAAATTTAGAATTATTTTAGTTTCACCTTCTAAGATAGTTTTGCATAGCTTTTATTACTTTTTTTAAAGAAATGATTCTTTATTATTTAAGACAAAATGAAATGTTTTTATTATTTTAAAGGATTTTATAAGTTTTGAAGTTCCTAGTTAGATCAAATTAGTTACCTTTAGTTTATTACAGTCTGGAGTTGAGAAATCTTTAAAGTTTCTTTCTTATGATCTTACATCCTACTTGCGTTTTTATAAAGACATATGAACCTTATAAAATACCTATTTAAAATAATCCTTAGGAATTTATAATATTTATCAATCTCGTAGGCTAAAGCTGGATTTTTATTTTCATACCATTTAGTTAAGATTATCAATAATAATCCAAAGGTAAGTTTAAGATTATAAATCGGCGAGTAAAGCTTTAAGATAGAGTGAAATATTAATTTTTAATTTTATTTTATTAGTTAAAAGAACCTTAATTTAGCATCTATTACAATAATAGAAAGAATTAGCATAAATCATTAGAAGAAACTAAGATTTAAGTTGGGAATTTTTTTTATTTCTAGGTTTGCTCTGTTAATTTCGAAAGGTTAATATCAAACTAATGATGAAGATTAAATAAATTTTACAGATTAAGCTAAACAAAATAATAAGATATTCATAATTATAGAAAGTAATAAAGGCATTCAAAAAGAACTAATACTTTAATTTATTAAAAAATAGTCAAGTTAATATTTTCATATACGCTTTTTCTTAGGTTTTTTCTAATATTTAGCTCTAACTAAATATTTTTAAATATCTTTGCTCAATAAATTAAGATCTTTATGTCAGTGAAATAAAACAAGACTTACCTTTAATCAAGTCAGTTTTTTAAGAATAATAAGAGTATATATCGCATCTATGTTAATAATTTTAAAAATCTATCATCATTGTAAATTTTCAGACTCCAATTTCTTTCGAAATTATCATACTTCAGAATCTAAATTTCAAGACTTATTCTCAAGGAAAAGGTTCCTTAGTTTTATAGATACAAATTATTTAAAATTATAAAGAAATGCATTTTTTAAATTATGAGGCTAAGAATTATTAGCCTATTTTAAATAATATCAATATCTTGATTTTCGTTATTGATCCTTATTTATTTATTTTAAATTTGGTAGATTCTATTTCAACTTAAACTAATGTATAAGCTTATTTCATATAATACCGTTGGGCTAATGCTAAAATTTCAGATTTTACAATAATCTCATTTTCAGTTTAAAGAATTCTTAACTAAACTCTCATTTTCCTAATTTATATAGTAATAACAAAAAGCATTTAGCTCCTATCATTCTGATTCATTCATTATTTAACTTGAGGATTATGAATATTTTAAATATTTTTAGCTATATGATTAGTTAAGAAAATAATTCCTGTTTATGGTAAGTTTTTCTTTATGAAAGTAAATAAATTTAATTTTAATTTTATAAGTATTCGCTTATAAATATCTTATAAGCTCTTTATTTATTAATAAACTAAAATATTTAAGTGTATAGTTTGAATTTTTTATCTACTAATAGATTCTTCAAGATTAAGATAAACATATGTTGTAAATATCTTATGTATTTTTTTATTTTAGGATAAAATTCTATCTTTAGATTGGTGCTAACTACGCAAAAAGTTATAAATTCAAAAATTAATTAAGCTATGATAATTTTATTGGATAAATGCATTTTCTTTATTGGTTTTGGCATCTATCTAAGATAAAAATAAATTGAATGGATCTTTGCTTTTGTCTTGATGCAGTCGAAAATTTCCTATCTTTGTATAAAATATATATAATAAGAAAACTTGATACTTCACATATAATAAACCAAAATTTAATTAGTTATATATTTCCTTTTATTTATTATCTATCACTCTATTTTTTTATAAATAAATAAATTTGATTATAGAGCGCTAGCACTTTTGTTTGTGCTCAGCTCTTAAAAAAAAAATGTTTCATACTGATATAATTTTAGAATACTCGTAATCTTTAATACTTGCTGGAGGTCCAAGGACATGGCAGGATTGTGTCTCATTGCATCACCAAAGCAGAGGACGACATGTGTCAATTATGGGTACTTAAATTCCCCACCTCTGATGAAGCTTGCAATATTATTTCTTTTTAGTTCCAGAATTAAAAATAAACGAAGCCAAGCCAGTGTAGAAAGTCTAAGAATCTTATGTCTCGAGGTAAAACCAAAGCAGAGGAAGACATAATATCGATTATGGATACTTAACTTTCCCAACCTCTGATGAAGATGACCTTGTTGTCACCTTCGAACAACTAAGGCGGTTTTAAAAAATTAGATAGTAAAATTCATAATAAAAATCTCATGATTGTTTTTAAACATAAAATATACTTAAATCGCTTAGCCATATATTCTAAATTTTTTTTGTGATTCTTAAGAAAAAGAAGAAATCATAATTATATTTTTTAATAAAAAAAATTCCCAACTTAAATCTTAGTTTCTTCTAATGATTTATGCTAATTCTTTCTATTATTGTAATAGATGCTTAATTAAGGTTTTTTTAACTAATAAAATAAAATTAAAAATTAATATTTCACTCTATCTTAAAGCTTTACTCGCCGATTTATAATCTTAAACTTACCTTTGGATTATTATTGATAATCTTAACTAAATGGTATGAAAATAAAAATCCAGCTTTAGCCTACGAGATTGATAAATATTATAAATTCCTAAGGATTATTTTAAATAGGTATTTTATAAGGTTCATATGTCTTTATAAAAACGCAAGTAGGATGTAAGATCATAAGAAAGAAACTTTAAAGATTTCTCAACTCCAGACTGTAATAAACTAAAGGTAACTAATTTGATCTAACTAGGAACTTCAAAACTTATAAAATCCTTTAAAATAATAAAAACATTTCATTTTGTCTTAAATAATAAAGAATCATTTCTTTAAAAAAAGTAATAAAAGCTATGCAAAACTATCTTAGAAGGTGAAACTAAAATAATTCTAAATTTCCCTTTATTTTTCTCTAATTTATTATTGATTTACTCTAGATGCAACTAAATTTAGTTTTGGTATTAACTAAAGCAAGCATTTGATATTATTAATGTAAATTCTACATCATTTATTTTAAACATTTTATTTAGAGATTGAAATCAATATCATACGACTTTGAACAGCTGAAAACCTTTAGAGAAGTTTTAATTAACTTTATTAAAAAATGAGTAATTAATTTTATTTTCCAAAGAATTTCATCCATCAACTGTAGAATAACTAAAAATGTTCTTCTTCAAATTTATTTAATAAAGACTAAAAAGTCTTAATTATTAGTGAAATAATTCTAAGCTTTACAATTAAGTTACTTAATTCTAAATACTTTGATGATTATTAACTATCTAAGGCATATAAATTTAATTAACTTTAAACACAGTTTGACATCTATTAGAATAAAAGACTAGGTAATTATTGCTAAAGTTGCTGTTAATTAAGCAATAAATAATTAAGTAAACTTCTTTTTTAATAGTCTATTTGTTATTAAATATATATAGCCTTTCTCTTTATAAATAAAATGCTAGTTTAAATTATTTTTATTCTATCATTCATAAAAACTAGCGCTTTCCGTTTACTCGTAGTTAGTTCTAGACATACTCCTCCGCTATTATCTGAAGTTATCACTAACTAGATTTTTACCACTAATTTTAATAAAACTAATTTTATACCTGTAGCTTCGATATTGGAAGAATAGTCAGAATTTTCTTAAAAAGTGGAGAAGAAAATAAAGGATCTTAAAATAAAGCTAATGATAGATATCACTTTTAATGAGATTCTTACTTAAAGATTAAGTTTACTAGATGCTGAATATTTGCATGTAGTAGCTTATAGAACTTCTAAATAGTTCTATAGCTAAAAGATATATTGGTTACTTCCAAGCTTTAAATAGGAAGGAGAAGCATTATAAATTCTTTTTGAGCACTTAAACTTTAGAAAAATTTCATATATCAGCTAGTAAGAAAAAAGATTCTTCAAACCCTTAGAATTTCTAAATCAAGATAAAGTAAAAATAGTTTCCTCTGTAAATATACCTTTAAGCACTGATTTTGACTTTAACAATACTTAGTGTAGCTAAAGCAATATTCAAAATAGACTAAATTATGAAATTCCAATAGCGATTAGAGGATATGGATCTCCTGTGATTTTTATGTAAGCAGCAGTTTGTTGACAATCTTTCGTTTTAAATTTAGCAACTTCTATTAAAATAGCAGGAGAGTAATTTGCATGAATAGTAGGACTTGAATCTTCAAGCATAATAAACTCTAAGGTATCCCAATTGGTATAGAAGAATTCTAAAGTTAATCTTAAAATACTAGATGATGGAATGATTGCTTTAGCACCATTTTAATATATACCTTAAAATTACCAGGATTTTACCCTTCATTATATAGCAAAGCTCCTACGCTTTATCGAAGAACTAAATTAAAATAATAATCATTAATTTCTATTCAATTTTATACAATTATTCAGGGAATTTTAGGACTAACTCTTTGATATAAGAAGAGAAATAAAATGCTAACTCTCGGTATTTAATATGCAGAATAAGATTCCTATGGAAGTTTACTAAATAAAGAATAAACAAATAATAGAAAAGGCTATGATAGTATATCCAGGTCCAACTTTTAACTAGCCTCCTCAGAAAATTACAATAGAAACTTCATACTCCGCTAATAGTGGTGGATTTTATAATGACACTTATTCGAATATATACCTACCAGCACTATTTACTCCTTGCATAATAGATTATATTAATAATAATTAAAATTTGCTAGAAAGTTATAAGCTAAAAGGGAATCCCTTTTAGTACGGTGGACTTTCCTTTGATTTCAATTTTACGTTAAACTATTTCAAAAAGAATTTCTTTAAAATAGGAGTGGCTCATTAGGGTAGCTTTCTTATATAAAGTTGATTTCCAACTTATTTTATCCTTAAAGCAATGAATGTGAAAGTTCCTTACATATATTAAAGTAGAGAAGATGAACTAGAAAAGGAAAATGGAAATGTATTTAATAACTACATTTCGTGATAATAGTTTGGCGATGTTTTCATATAGTATTTTGAGAAATATAATTGGAATTAGTTTGGTCTAATATTTGAATAATATGAACCTTCTAATAAAAAAATACTTGATCAGCTAAACTAGTGAGCCACTAAAAAAAATAAGCATATCTTAAACTCTTAAGATACGTAGTTTATATTATTTAACGTATCGAAAAATCTAACCATATACGAAGGTATTGCTAACTAAATAAATCAAAAAGAAATAAAAATTATTATATCAAATCCTGGAGTTGCTTTTATCTACGGTGTAGTGGATAAAATAATGGAGTTAGGATGAAAAGAAGGTGATATAAATTTATTTCTGTTCTATTTAGCTAGTGCAATTGAAAATAAAAAAGCTGATTAAAAAAAGTCATAAAATATGAAGAAACTTTTGCAAGGATCAATTTCATTAACTACTAACTAATATGTTGGAGAAGAAGGATAAAAATTGCTATAAGTTTAGAAAAAATGCTTAAATATCTCAGCTACTAATTGCAACTATATAGAGAATCCATTTATAATAGCTCATGGAATTTAAAGAAGTATTGAATAAGGCTAAGACTTTTTTAATCCTTAGATTTTGTCTTAGAATATGAGAAATGTATAGTTTATAGGATGTAGTGGAACTGTAAAATTCAAGTAGAAAGTAAATTGAAGAGATAACTTAAACTTTCACTTTATAAATAATGTATATGATGCCAATTGAAATTTGCAGTTAATTCCTTATTTAAAGTATTGTCCTACTTGTTCTGTTGTATGAACATTCCTAAAAGACCATCCTTAATGAAATGATAGAACTATTAACATTCCTAACGATAAATTCGATGTTTTCAATCCAAATTGCGATTTTTCAGTCAGAAGAGTTTTAACTTTCGATAGAGGATATAAAAATTTACTTTATATCTCACTTGCAATTTTAATACTAACTATTTTGGTTTCTATTTATGGATTAAAAATTTGGAGAAATAGAAAATTCTAAAACTTAAACGAAGAAAAATGAATGAGTAGCGAAGACGAAGCTTTTATAATCACTATGCTTATTTAATTCTTCTAGTATTTATCGATGATTTCTAGAATTGAAGATCTTGTCTCCTAAACTTTCGCTTTAGTATTTCAATTTTTTACTTTAAATTTTATATTTAAAATTGAGGTAAGCAACTTTTTATTTTGAACGATTTTTTATTCATGTGTTGCTTTCGCATTTTTGGGAGTTGTCTTAATTTTTGCTTTTATTTTCTAGTTTGAAGTAAAATTTTCTAATTATTGAATTCTTAGAAAAATAGGCTGATTTTCGTATTTATTTTCTCCTGATTTAACTGAAATTACAGTAATGCCTATTATTTTTATTTTGATGAGCATATATAAATGTAACTATGGAAGAGATATAAACTTGGATTAGGATATAGATCTATCAGAAAGCTTTCTAGATGCTGACTGTTCTAAAATGTGTTTATCACATTCACATATTATCGCAATCACTTTGGCAAGTTTTAGTTTATTTGTTTACATTCCTTTGATGATACTGGTACGTCCTCATTGATAGGAACTTTAAGGAGATACACTACATATTAAGCAGCAATCGTGATATATAGTAATTAAGAGTCTTATATAAATTATAGTAGTGATTTCAGATTAATCTTTGAAGGAGCTTCATCCATTCATCCATTCAGTTGCGTTCTGTATAATATTTTTAGTTTTGTCTCTTGTAGTTTTATTTAAGAAGCCTTTGGTTTATACAAAAATAAACTAGATTTAATTTATCATGCTTCTGCTAATTTCGTTTATTTCAGTTTTAGCATCATTTTTAATAATTGCTAGTGACCAAAATAAGCTTATTATACAAATTATTTTTGCTGTTGGCCTTTTTTTGTTTTTAATCTCGTTCTTAATAATTCAATCTAAATATCCTACAATGCTAATCAAAATCAAACCTGATCTTATCAATCTTTTTAGGTTTGCCTTCAAATGTAAGTCTAACAAAAAGCTACTGATCGAGCATGTGAAAATGTAGGTTTAAAGAGTGAAAATAGCAAGAAACTAGTTATTGCAAAATGTGGTAGACTCATTATAAATAGAAGCAGATATAAATTAATAGCAAGAACTAATTCTAAAACTAAAAACCTAAATTTAGTTAATGAGCATCAAAAGTATTGAAATTGACCAATAAGAACAGCAAAATAAAGAAATTAATTAAAAATACTAAAACGAAGCAGATAGCAGAGCAAAATTAAACTCCTTAACTTTGTTTAGTGAACAAAGCGAAATTTGTAAGTTTTTATTCAGAAGTAACAGAGTAAGCTGAAAATCCGCCTGAAAATAGAGAATTTTCTTTCAGATTTAGCAACCAAAATGAAGAAATAAAAGAGTTGATAGAAGATAATGAATTGCACCAAGATTTTATTTTTAAGAAAAGAGCAAATAGTAAATAGAAGTTTGTTTGATCTCAAAATTATATAAATAATTTTTATTTAGTAAATAATATAATAATTTGTTAATTAAATAAAAAAAATACTTATTTTTTTATTTATTTTATATATTTATATTATTTAATATAAAAATTTAAAATTAAATGTTTGAACATCAACTTCAATGAAATTATACATTTTAATTCATCATTATAATTAAATAGTTAATTAATTTTTTTATTAGTTTTTATATAAAATTTGTTGATTTATATTCAATTACTTTATATTAACTAATACTCTGGTTTTAAATTTTTATTTACAATATTTGAAAAAGTAGTTAAACAATTAGGAATTATCCTTAACTAAGAGTATTAATTTTAAAAGGTTATCTCTTAATAATATGTCTTTATAGCTTTTTAAACTTAAAATTTCTGCTAAACCTTTTATTTGAGATATTTTTCCTTAATAGATTTAAATAAAATATTATTAATATGTTTTTTTCTTAATTATAATTTCTGAAGTTTATTTTGAGATTATTTATTTAAATATACTTATAAAAGTAATATATTCAACTAAATTTTATCAGCATTATTAAGAAAATAAAAACCGCTCTTAGCAATATCTATCTTTAAAAAATTAAAATATCTAACTAATTTTTGTTGTCAAAGTTCTTAATTAAATTTAATATAAAAACATTATTATAAAATAGCAATAATTAGTTAAAATAATTTCACCTTTATTTGGTTTGTCACATATAAGTTTATGAAGAGAGTTAATTCTAAATAATAATCTTCTTCGAATTTGATTGTATTATGCTTTTCTTTCTCTTACTTCCGCTTAGACTTGCCTGCAAAAGCTTTCCTATGTCAAATCCGTATTGTCTCTTGTTCCATTATTTTGCTTCCATTAGTATTTGATTAATTGCTTATATGACTTTTTATTCTTTCATTCTATAAAGTTTTGCTTCTCTTGTTTAGTATATTCTAAATATTTTATTTCAAGCTTTTTGTTCTTCTGTTTTTTAATTTTTTTTAATTTCCAACAATTTTCTTACCTTGTGACCTTGCTTCTTGTATTATCTGTAAATTACTATTATTTTTCTGCATGTATAGATTAATACTTAATTGATTTCTTCTTTCTTTGTCTCTATTTTTATGGGATCATAATACATCTTATTTTATATTTCCTAGTTCTTTTCAGAATTTATTCTTAGTAATCTCTTTACAGGCTGTTGTATTATTTTGTATATTTGCCGACCAGGCTGTTACTTACGATTCTTATTTTAATCAGTTATTTTCTTGTTTGATTTAATCAATTTACTAAATTAGAAAAAAGACTTTGTTTGAAAGTTCTTGGACTGCCAGTAGAGTTTAAGATTTTCGTTTTTATAGATGTTAAAGATCTATTTATATTTCTTATTGTATTTAATTGGTCTAGTTCATAGATTGTTATTTTTTAGGAGTCATTTTAATCATAATATAATTATGTATAAATGATATGATTATTTTAATTTTAGTATTTAATAAAGCAAATCATTTTATTATTCTATTAGATATTCTTTAAAGATGACAAATATAATAATTTTTACGTTTATTATATTAAATCATATCATAATTTCAAATAGAAATGAAGCAAATTAAAAGAAACACTTTTTTAGCTTTAAAAGTACTTTATCATTTATTTAAGTTAGATATTTAATAAGTTCGGTTAAATGAACCATAAATAAATATAACTAATTTAAGGTTTAAACTTTTAATTATATGAAAGGCACTATTAATTAATAACGCAAAGCAAATATTTACAAATTTAACTAATTAATAAATCAATTTCTTACTTTTGTTTCATATGATAAATAAATTTAAATTTTCTTTCATTTTTCGATATTTTTTAAAAACTTAATTTAAATATAAATTTTATTATTCTAGTGAAAATAGTTTAAATATGTTAAAATTCAAGGATTAAACATTATAGTGCTTAATTAATGATAACAAAAAAGAAACTTAGTTTTTCTTTCAAACACATTAATTATCATATTTCTAAAATTTTCCTTTTATTGCAAATGAAATAGTTAAATTATTATTAATTATGATATAAAATTATTAAAGAAAAATGTTCTTTCTACTTATAGTATTCAAATTATATACATCTATTTTTTTTTTAGTGATAATTAATATTAAAATTGTGCTTTATTATTTCTTAATTTTAATTTGAAATTATTATATTTTAAATATATTATTATAAACTATCTAATACTAAAATATCTAAAATTAGATTAATTTATTTTATATAAACTTAAATTTTAATCTTTATTATTTATGCTAGTTTTTTTATTTTATTTAACTTATCTCGAACATAGAAAATTAATTCATTATGGTTTTGGATTAGCATCACAATTGTTCTTCTATTATTAGTTATTTTATTCTCTAAGAAAGATTGTAGATTAACTATACTGTTTGATGTAAAATAATTTCGTTTTATCTCATTATTCGTTCATGGATTTATTACACCATACGGGTGTAAAATATTATCTTTATTTCCTTGTAATTTTTTACCTTTTCTAAATGCCTTTTATCATTTCTAAAACTAATTATTTTTTTAATTGATTTAATTTTCATTAAAAGCTATTAATTTAACTCTAAAAAATTAAAATAAACTAAAGAAATTTTATTTTAGTACTATAGAATAATAGTTTACTTAGCTATTTTATTAAACTAACATTATTATATAAAAGAAATAAAAATATTTAATCAAAAAATATATTATTTTACTCGAATATTTATAAACAACTCCAACCTATAAAATATTTAAATATTATCTATTTTAAATAATAAAAGTAACAACTTAGTTTAAAATCTTAGTGATAAAAATTCAAATTGCTTTTTATTTTATTTAATTGTTCTATGTTTATTTAGTTTCCTTAAACTAACTTTTTTGAAATAATTTTATTATTAAATTAAATTAAGATAGACTCGCCTTTCGATTTTATCGAACCCGCATAGAAGTTCAATTTCTGCTTCTCTCTATTACAATGATTATTTTTCCTTAAGAAGGCCTTGAAAGGATGAGATATGAATGGAATTATTTCACCCTCGAAGGGGAAAGTTTCCAATCAGCGTTAGTATTTAGTATTAACTGCGTATTACTTGCTCAAATGTGAACTATCAAGAGTCCAAAGTCAATTTCAGGCTGATCTTCATTTTTTATAAAATTCAGGGTTATATTTTCTTAATTTCACTGACATAGACATCATAATTTATTAAGTAAAGATATTTCTAAATATTTACTTAGAAGCTAAATATTAGAAAAGCACTAAATTAAAGCGTATATACATAAAATAGTAATTTACTTACTTTTTAATAATTTAAAGTATTAGTTCTTTTTGAAGTGTCTTTATTACTTTCTGTAATTATGAATATTTAATTATTTTGTTTAGCATAATCTAGTAAATATTTATTTAATCTTAAATACAAATTTGATATTTAATTCTTGAAATAGATAAGCCTAACTCAGAAATTATAATAAGTAAAATAATTAAGATAAAATATGTCAGGATTAAAACCAGCATTCTTCGCAGCTCCAAAAAGCAGGAGTTAACGATATTTTAGAAAACTAGTAACAGGAAAAGGTTACCAGAAAGTTCACCCATCAGGATGAGTCTTCTACCTCTGAAGAAAAGACTATGAAATAGGCTAGAAAAATTTATGCGGAAGGAAGTTTCGGATCTTACCCCGTAGTAATAAATAAGTTTTGATCAGCTGATTAAAATAATGCTAGACCTCCAAGAAGAGGTTGAAATATTGAAGAAAGACTATGAGTAGCTAATGGAAAAACTTGAACTTGTAGAGGAAATAGAATCGAGAATCATGGCCTAAGAAAGAGACCTAAACGCATTTTGAAATATTTCACAAGACTAGAGCAGTTAATCTCAAAACTAGCAATAGAAGCAGAAAGAACTGATCAACAAGTTAGAAAAAATAGAAGAAAACCAGTAAAAATTGCAGCGCTAAATGGAACTGAAAGAATAAAGGAATGATCCAATGATAGATGAAGGTGAAAATAACTCAAGATTTCATCCAAAACGACAAGCAGAAAGATACTATTATTGTAACTCTGAAAAATATCTTTGGAAAAGGAACTAGAAATTTGTCGCTTTTTAGTAAGAATATTGAAGCTAGTAGAAGTAGTTGGAAAATAAAAAGAAGAGATAATAAAAACTAAAACTATTAAGAGAAAGAGAAAGATCATATTGTAAGAAATTTGGGAAAAATTACAAGAAAAAAGAAACCTAGTTTCTAGGCAAAAGAAGAATTAAAGGATAACATACATGGCAAGGAGAATAGTTGCAGAGATTTTCAGCATTTTATATTTAGCCTCTAGAGCAATCTAGAAGTTGGTGAGAAAAAGGTTGAAATACCTCCAAGAACGCCAAACTTTTATTTTGTCTATGTATTTGTATTGATAATAAGGTAAAAAGTAAATTTCTTGAAAATTTAAATAAAGATAAAATATGGCTTAACTAATTATATTTGCATGATTAAATTAACCTATCAATTTAATTTCTAGAAAATTATAAGATTTTAGACAAGTATTTAACTTAAGTTTTACCTGAATAATATTTAATTATTCAATCTTAATTACTAAAATCTATATAAATTTATATTATTGATGAAGCTCTTTGTAATTTTAGGCAGAAAAAATAAATTAAAAAGATTATAAATTTACTAAGAAGTTAATTTTAATAATATAGAATGTTATGAAAGAGATAAATCAGTAAATTATTTTTATAAAGTTAAACATAGTTTATGAAATATCTGGAATGTTTTAATGAAATAATTTTTAATAAGTCACCTTCAATTGCAAATCTATTAAAGCATTAAATCTAAAAAATAATATTTAATAAAATAAATTGAATTATCATTTAATTAATTTTGATGTGATTAAGAAAATTTTTATCTTTGAATATTTGAATATAGTTAAAATATTAATTAAGTGAATTTTATAGATATAACATAATGGATTTTATTTTTGTAAATAATTAGAAATCTAATCATTAATTTAAAACTCTTGCGAATTTTTAAACATTTATAATAAAATAATATTACTTTAAAGATTAAATATTTTAAGCTATTTAAAATGTAATTATTAGCTAAAAGATTATTAAGTTTCTTTTTTAGACAATTTTTATTTAATCTTGCTAAATAAAATTAAATTTAATATAGATTAAGTAAAAAAACTGATATTAAGCTTTTTATTATATAATATAGTAGTTATTAACATTTTTAATTTGCTTTAAATTTAATTATTTTAAATACTTTATATTTTTATGAATGCTTCATATTAATATATGTCTAAAGCATTTAAATTTTTTAATTTATTTCTTTTTGATAAAATTTTTAGATGTATTATTTAATTTATTTATTGTTTTTAAGAAGTTAATAATTTAGTAATATATATTTATTTTCTTTTTGCAAATAAAAGTAAAATTTCAGAAAATAAAAGGTACTTAAATAGATTATAACTTTGAAATATTATTAAACATTTTTTTAATTTTAACTAGATTTTAATTGTTCTTTAAATTAAAAATAAGCAAATATTAAAATATCATTTAAAAAAATTGTGGATGTAGGCTCAGTCAGGATATCTAGTAGGCAATCTGAATCAGTGTGTACGGCATTGCGAGTAATCTCGCACAAGATGCCGCCACGAGGAAGACAAGCCTAACTTACCCGAAAGTTCTCGCTAGTAGTATAAACGTTTGACACACGGGCCAATCAATGATTTAATTACTAACTCTTATCTGGATCTTATTCAAAGACTGTAGCATTTGCTTAAAGATTTTAGAATAATTTTTAATAAGCAGATTTCTTATTTGGAGAAGCTGATGTGAATAATTGGACAACTACTAGAATGACAACAAGAAGTATGAGAACGCATTTTTAATATTTTATTGAAAGAACTGCGCGCCGACGAGACACTATGCTCTAAAATAATATTTATTATATCATCTTTTTATTTATATTTTATTCTAATAATAAAATGATAAAATTAAAAATTAATATTAAAAACATAATTGTATAATTAAATAATAAATCTTTATATTTTTGTTTTTCATACATACTAAAAGATATACTTTCAAATTTTTTATATTAGTTTCATTATTTTTATTGAAGTTATTTAATATGATTAAATTACATTACTTAAAAATCTTAAAAAAAGAAATATTTTTAAACGTAAATAAATCTATTAGTAAATAATAATTTTAAATTATATCTTTCTAATATTTTTTTCTAAAAGCACCTTTAAGTTAAGAAAACATTAATAAATTATAAATAAAAATTCAATATTTTTCATATTTTCTTCAAAAAAGTTACTTTATTTTATTTATATTTATTATAAAATATATAAATTTCTATATGTTATAAGCATAAAATAAATTTTATTTTATTTATTTTAAATTTTAAATATTTCTTATCATTAATAAAAAATAATATTGATAAATTTAAAATAAATTACGTCTTAAAATAAATCTTATTTACATTAGAAAAAATTCTATTTTCCCTTTTTTAATATTTTAATTAATTTATTCTTAAAGTTTAGTTTCTAAATTAAATAATTATCAGATTAATCTTTTTATATGAGATTAAATTTAATTTTAAATAAAATAATTACCAATATTTATTATTTTTATTATGAAATATGAAATTTTTCATTAAAAATTACTAGTAAATCTCTTATAATTAAAATAACTTCAACTTAATATTTAAATAAAACAAAGCATTTGATGCTTAGAAGTAATTTTATTAATTATTTTGTTTAATTTTTTTCAGCAAATAAATTTAATATTTAAGTTTTTTAATTATTAAGATAATAGTTATTTTTTATTTAACAAACATTACTTAACAAATATATTTAGATTATAATTAAGATTTCAAACTTTTTAATTACAAATTTTTATTTAAAAGATAAAAAAATACACTGTAAATTATATTAGATTAAATATTGATAAGATAAAATTGAAATAGTCGATATGATATTCATTTATATAAATTAGCTATTAATAGCAATAAATAATTGCATGGCTTTTAAATATAAATAGTTAATTTTATATGAAAAACATAAATTAAAAAATAAAATTATTTAAAATCATATAAAAGTTTAAAAAATAAAATCTAAAATAAAAATTTAAATTTTTATTTAATGTTATAATTTGAAAATTTATTTATTTTATTTAAATTTTATAGAACAGGATGAAAATATCAAATTTTTTCAGCTATTAAATAATTTAATTCGAAGCTATTTTTATATAAAATCAATATTTTAAATAAAAGATTAAAAATTACTCAAAATTAATATAATTTTATATAATTTAAATAAGTAAAGTTTTCATAGTAATGATAAAAATGGAATTTATGATATATGATATTTCTAGTACTTATTAAATTAATACTATTATCATAAACATTTAACTAAATGATTCATTTCACTTATATTATAGAATTTTAAATTTAGAAATAAAAAGATTGTATGATTATTTAAATTTTATTATAATCCTTATTTATTTGCAAACTATATTATAAAATTTATAATTATAATATTATTAAGTTTGTAAAATGTTAAATATTTTAAGCTTTAAATTCCTTTGCTAAAATAAATTTGTATTTCCTCGTTTCTCTAACTCATTTAAACTTGAATAAAATACTTAAGATTTAAAATTTAATATTTATATTGGTAAAAGCAACTCCAAAACTCATATCTTTTATTGAGAAACTCAAATTTCCATTAATAGTATCTACTATCATTACAACATATTCGTTTTATTTCACAGTTCTCGCATAGTTTGATTATTTTCTATTTTTAAATATTTTTCCTTTACCTAAAATTAAGCCATATATATCATTAAAATTTATAAAATTAATTATTTAAAATTAAGCATTTTTTTAATGTTTTTATCATAATTAATCTTTTAAAGAAATTCCAATAATGATTTTTGCACCTTTTACACATAACTAGCTCAAAAGGTAATTATATAATATTTTTCTTACTAAATTTATAAATTAATTTAAGTTCTCTCACAAACATTTTGATTATTCTTTATATTTAAAGTACTTCTATACTTAAAGTTATTATGCTTATGTTCTTTATAAAGCCAAAAGGATATCATAGATTAAAAAATATTTCATATTTTGTCATTAGCAACTACAGTCTACCGAAAAACTCTCCTGTTTAGTTTGTTTTATGTTACTGAGAGTGTTATCGAATTTTAAAAATTTTAATTAATGAAACTATTTTGTTTCTAACTTCCTTAAATTTTATTGGTTTTTTTTTATTTAATAAATATTCTATCAACCTTAAATATATTCACCAAAGCAAATCTTTTTCGAGTTGTTGGAACCAGCTAATAAAAGTCCTCTTTATAATGATAATCATTCAATTTTTTCAAATTTCATTTTTAACTAGAAATTCTTTTACATATGCTTTCTAACTTTTTCTAATTAAGCTTAAATGAGAAAGCAACACATAAAATTTCATCAATGTAATGTCAATTATTTAAATAATTGTCTGCTCAAATTTAATTTATAAAAATGAAATAAAATAATAATTGATAAAATCATTAAAGCAGCTTTTTTATAAATTTTATTTTAAATTTTTGATTAAAGTTAATCTTATTTTAATGTATTTTCAATTAAATTAAAAATATATTAATTATGTGAATGTTATCCTATTGTATAATAATTTTGTTGTATTATGTTTATTTATATAATTATTTTATTTTTCATTTAGATAAAATTTATAGTTTGTTGATTTTTCTTAAATTTTATTTAAGTTTATTCTTTAAGAAAGTAACTCTTTTTAAAAATATTTTAGTATATTTCAACTTATTTTTAACTATTTAAATTTTTGTATATAAAAGAAATAATAAACTAAAAGGACAATAAATTATTAATATTCTTATTTTATTTTTAAATTTATTTAATTTAACGCTATTGGCAGGTAGTAAAATATAGATCTTATTTTTAAAAACATATTAAATTTTTTATCACTTGTTTTAGCTTAAATACCTTAATTTATAATATTTTATATTGACTATAATTTTATTCTTTTAATTAATGATTAAAAAAAAAAAAATGGCAGAAGGTCTCAGGAAGGGTTTTTTTCCAGCTCCATAGAAAAAGGAAAAAAAACCAGAGACTTCTAATTCTTCTCCTACCACGTCTTCTTTAATAATATAATAATTTTCTTAGGCTCTTTAACCCCCAAATTTAGAAAAATAAAGATAATCTTAAATTGAATAAGAAATTAAATCAACAGAAACTGACTAAAGTAAGCGAGACTTTTTACTCCCATAGCCACGATCAAGCAACTACATGAAAAGTGGTAACTAAAAAATAATCTAGAAATAGAAAAATGATGAATAGCTAATAATAGAATAACTTATGAAATCTATCCGTAACCTATAAGAAGAAGTTTAAATATTAAAGAAAGAAAACCAAAAATTACTATAGAAAAGTTAAAACAATGAAGAAAGATTAATGAAACAGGAAATCGAAGTGAAACTTTTGGGAGAAAAAAGAATTTAACCTTAAACTTTAGCTGAAAATAAAATGGAACTAGAATACACAAAACCCTTAGAGATAACTCCTCCCAGAAGGATCGTCAAGCTGTGCTACCTGTGCAAATCAAAATTCCACACATACAAGAGATGCAAGATATATTTGGATAAACAGAGAAGAAACAGTGAAGAGATTTGGAGAGAACTTTCAAGAATTTATGTAGACGAGGATGGAAGAATATTTAGAAGGAGGCTTTTTCAAGGGAGTGCCAGAACTCCAAAAAAACTGGGAGTCCCGAACTTTTATTTTAAACCTCAAGGAACGAACTCTGGAGGTATGTATTGAAGGGGTTTAAAATCCCCGGAGATACGAACACTTTAATTTAGTATATTATTATTATTATTAATTAATGATTAAATAATTTTGGAAAATGTTTCAATTAAATTATAAATTTATCTCTAATATTTAATAAAGGAATAAAAATAGTAGAAATAAGTTAATAATTTTAATTTTATAATAAATAAAATAGAAGGATAATGTTTAAGATGCTAAATGATTAATTAATTATCTAAGTATTTATTATAAAAAAAACCGCCATAGTTGTTCAAAGGTGAACAACAAGGTCATCTTCATCAGAGGTGGGGGAAGTTAAGTACCCATAATCGACTTTATGTCTTCCTCTGCTTTGGTTTGGCCACGAGACATAAGATTCTTAGACCTTCGACACTGGCTTGGCTTGGCTTGGCTTCGTTTATTTTTAATTCTGGAACGAAAAGGAAATAATATTGCGAGTTTCATCAGAGGTGGGAAATTTAAGTACCCATAATTGACACATGTCGCCCTCTACTTTGGTGATGCAATGAGACACAATCCTGCCATATCCTTGGACCTCCAGCAAGTATTAAAGATTACGAGTATTCTAAAATTATATCAGTATCGAACATTTTTATCAGTACTGAATAATTATACCAGTATTGAACAAGGTTTATCAGTATCTGATATTTTTATCAGTAAGAAACATTCTTGTCAGTATGAAACATTTTTTTTAAAGAGCTGCGCACCAACGAGAGTGCTACGCGCTCTATAATCAAATTTATTTATTTTAATTTAGTAATTATTTAATCATAGTAGAGAATAATTAAACTTTATTTTTAAATAAAATTATTAAAGCATCTTTCTTTCTAGTATCCGATAATATTAAGAAGAAAATTATTATATTACATTTTCTCAGACTTTTTTAATTAAAATTAATAATAAAATAAATAAGAAATACAATATAAGAATTATTTTATAAAATAGAATTAAAAAATAATTAGAGTTGATATAAAATTTTATTTATTTTAATTCTTACAAGTTAAAAAGTATTATATAGTTTTTTTGCTAAATAAATATTACTTAAAAATTAAAAATGTTATAATATTAAAATTAATGTTTAATATTCTAGCTTATGGATTAATAAATTATAAATTTTTATCTATTATTTTTATAATTCTAAAATTAGCAGTATTAAATAAAATATTGGCATAACAAATATTTCTAGAGTTCATTTTTATCAGATTTTTTTATCACTAAAAAATAAAAATTATATTTCTAGACCTATGATAATGATTTATATAATAAATATTTATATTATTAATTAATTCTGATTATATAAAAATAAATTGTTGATATATTAAATAATTTATTTATAAAAGCCATAAATAATTTAATTTTAAAACAAGTTTTATTTTAATTCTCTAAAATAGAAGTTAAATCATTCTTTTAAATTGGATTTCTTTAAATTCATACATTTAAATCAAATAAAAATATCTTAATACTTTAGTATAAATAACTTTAGATTAAAGCATTTAAAAAGGTTAAAACCAATTTAGAAAATTATTATTTTGTTAATTAATTAATTTTATTATTTAACCAAACTTAATTTTGTAATTATTAGAGATAAAAATTAAGGATAAAATGGAAAATTTCTTGTAAAAAACCTCTTCTCAAAAGGATTCATCTTACGAGCAATAAAATATATTTTAAGCACTCCAATTGCTGTAATAAGAAAATTTCAACCTCCTAAGAACAGTTCAAGAACTAGAAAGAAAAATAGAGAACCTGATGTACAATTAATAAGAATAAATGAAAAATGAAAATAAATAGACAGGAAACAACAAAATAGAAGAGCTAGAGAAAAAATTCGACTAATTCGCAGAACTAACTGAAAGCATATTTTTGCAAAATATACAGGGGAATGATTCTATGGATGTGGAGAAACAGCCTGCAATAAAAATATTCCCTATAGGAAAATACTGCGATGCTGATATTGCAAGAGACCAGGACACAAAGTTAGAAACTGCTTCTAATTCCAATAAAAACAAAAAACAGAAAATTTAAAGCTATGAAGAACCATAAGTAAACTATATTGCACAGCGGAAGGAAGAATTTATAGAAGAAAGATGTACGCAGGGCATGAAATTCTAGAAGACGTGATTATTGCAGGACAAAGAAGAAATAAACAAATGCTTGGAATGAAGATTGATTGAAGCAAGATTATGGAAATAAAAAAGGGAGAACACAGCACAGATAGATATTTGCTTCAAGAAGAAGACCCAGAAGAAGACTGAAACGGAAATTTTAACAAAACTATTAAACTTTAAAAAGTGACGAACCTTATTGATAGGTGGGATCACTATAATTAATTATTATTATTATTAACAATAGTTAATTAAAATTATCTTTTTTTAGTTATAAAATTTCTCTAATTTAGATATGAATTTTTAAACTAAAATTAATATTAAGATTTTAAATAATTTATATTCTTAAAGATTTATTTCAAAATAAATATAAAAATATTGCTGGATAAAATTAAGTAAAAATCCTCTTTATTTACATAATCCTTTTATTATATAATTTTTAAATAAAATTTTATATCAGCATAAATTGATTCTAAAATTTATTTTAATTTATAGAAATTAATTAAATTTTAGATAAAAAGCTTTTACTATATCTTCCAATTCTTTACTTATACTATTTACTTTTCAAAACAAAAAAAGAAATTTTCCTCTGTAATTGGTTATATTTTAATTTTTCAGAAATTACTTATTTTTTGTTAAATTAAAAATTATTATAAATATATTTAAATATGCTTTGGAGGCATTTGACATCTTCTTTTTTCTTCCAAATTTCTTAAGATTATCTCTCGTATATCAATTAATTTTTCTTTTATTGAGATAAACTCCTAAATTCTAAAGGATTTCGTTTCCCGCTTATAAATTCAGATTTTTCTTCCTTATTTTTATACTTAATCCTCAATTTAATATAAGTGGTTTTAAAAATTAGTATAAACTAATATCTATTTTTCTTAAATTATTTTTTATATATTTATTAGTTTATCTATAATTTTCTCTTAACTTTTAATTTATTTTAGATATCTTAGTTGCTTACTTACAATAAAAAGATTTTAAAAAAAGCATTTAAATTTTAATAAAGATTTAGAATTATTTTTAATTAAAAATAAGATGCTAACTTAAATTTAAACTTTTAAAAATATTATTTTTATTACACTTAATGATAAAGATGTTATCTATTATTTAATTGAGACATTAAGATTAAATTTTTTAACAAAAGGATTACTTTTAAAATAGAAATTTATAAAAAGTATCTCAAGGAAATTAATCCTTCAATAAATTTAAAGTTCATTTAATAAAATTAAAATTATTTATTTTTGTTTTCTTCTTATTTTTAATTAAAATGAAGAAAATAAGGCTATTTTATACTTATTTTTAGTTATAGCTTATCTTTCTAGTTAACTAGTTAAAAATTTAATATATTTATTTTTTATGAATAAGGTTGTATATAATTTGAATTTATTTAAAACTATAGGATGAACTTTTGTAATAAATTGATTACTTTTTAAAGTTATTTTATTGATTATTTGAGAATAACCATAAACTATTAATCATAATTAACTGAAAATTAGGTAAGAAAAAGCTTATGATGTCTTTTATTTATTGCATAGTTTCAAATTACTTTTTTACTCAAGTAAATTTTAAACTTTGAGTTTAATTTTCTTCATTTCTATTTCTAAAAATAAATAATAAAATTTATTTAAAATTTATTTTAGATTTTTTTAATTATTTTTAATTTATCAATTTTTCTATTAATTTAAAATAAAATTAAGGTTTAAGCTAATTATTATTCATAATTTTTATAATTTTGAAGATTTTTTTCTCGTTTTTAGATTATAAAGTTAAAATAAATTTAAAAAATATTTAACCTTTTGGGATAATTTAGCCTTGCTAATCCTTTTAAATTTGCAAAAATTTAATTAAAGCTATAAAAGGAATTATTTTTAGTATTTCAAAATTTTATTTATTTGAATTCATATAACTTTTAAATCTCCGAACTTTTTACGCTTTAAATCTAAAAAACTTGCTAAATATTAATAAAAGCTTCCTAGAATGAAATAAATTTAAATTTAAATTAACGCGTCTAACTTTTTCTTATTATTTCAAGAGCTCATAATATTTCATAATTTTGTTTTCTTTAGAATAAATATTATAAATAAAAAAATTAATTTTAGAAAAGTATTAGTTAGATTTAATTTAAATCATTTCAATATTTAATTGAAATTTTATTTAAATTTAGTTTAGATTTTTTTAAATTTGATTCAAAGAAATCTTTCATAAATTTATATCGCAAATAAAATTTATTATAATAAGTTCTATAAATCTACATTGCCTAACAAGATACTAAAAATGAAAAAATGATACAAGAGAGTTCAAATAAAAATTCTTGTTTAATAATAAAATTATCATTTAATAAGTTTTTAATACATTTTCATAAAAAAATATAACTGTTGGCTTTAAAGCAAATTCATCATTACTATTTTATTCATTGCACATGGTCTTTTTGTTGCTTTTAATGTTATAGTTCTTCAACTTCTACAACTTTATACAAATCTATCTAACACCTTAGTATTTAATCATTTCATTACAGCAATTCAATACATCTCTTCAAAATTTAAGCATGGAAGCTATTAATTATAAAATAAATTTGTCTTTGCTGTTTTTAGATAGGAAAATTAAGAATACGAAATTTAAATATCAGAGTGAGTTAACAAAGTATGAAAAAAAGTTGGTTATTTTTTTAAGGGAAAAAAGGCTTGTTTTTGAAGTGTTTTGAAGTGTTTTGAAGTGTTTTGAAGTGTTTTGAAGTGAGAATACGAAATTTAAATATCAGAGTGAGTTAACAAAGTATGAAAAAAAGTAGGTTATTTTTTTAAGGGAAAAAAGCCTTGTTTTTGAAGTGTTTTGAAGTGAGAATACGAAATTTAAATATCAGAGTGAGTTAACAAAGTATGAAAAAAAGTTGGTTATTTTTTTAAGGGAAAAAAGCCTTGTTTTTGAAGTGTTTTGAAGTGAGAATACGAAATTTAAATATCAGAGTGAGTTAACAAAGTATGAAAAAAAGTTGGTTATTTTTTTAAGGGAAAAAAGCCTTGTTTTGAAGTGAGAATACGAAATTTAAATATCAGAGTGAGTTAACAAAGTATGAAAAAAAGTTGGTTATTTTTTTAAGGGAAAAAAGCCTTGTTTTTGAAGTGTTTTGAAGTGAGAATACGAAATTTAAATATCAGAGTGAGTTAACAAAGTATGAAAAAAAGTAGGTTATTTTTTTAAGGGAAAAAAGCCTTGTTTTGAAGTGAGAATACGAAATTTAAATATCAGAGTGAGTTAACAAAGTATGAAAAAAAGTAGGTTATTTTTTTAAGGGAAAAAAGCCTTGTTTTTGAAGTGAGAATACGAAATTTAAATATCAGAGTGAGTTAACAAAGTATGAAAAAAAGTAGGTTATTTTTTTAAGGGAAAAAAGCCTTGTTTTTGAAGTGAGAATACGAAATTTAAATATCAGAGTGAGTTAACAAAGTATGAAAAAAAGTAGGTTATTTTTTTAAGGGAAAAAAGCCTTGTTTTGAAGTGAGAATACGAAATTTAAATATCAGAGTGAGTTAACAAAGTATGAAAAAAAGTAGGTTATTTTTTTAAGGGAAAAAATCCTTGTTTTTGAAGTGTTTTGAAGTGAGAATACGAAATTTAAATATCAGAGTGAGTTAACAAAGTATGAAAAAAAGTTGGTTATTTTTTTAAGGGAAAAAAGCCTTGTTTTTGAAGTGTTTTGAAGTGAGAATACGAAATTTAAATATCTGAGTGAGTTAACAAAGTATGAAAAAAAGTTGGTTATTTTTTTAAGGGAAAAAAGCCTTGTTTTTGAAGTGTTTTGAAGTGAGAATACGAAATTTAAATATCAGAGTGAGTTAACAAAGTATGAAAAAAAGTTGGTTATTTTTTTAAGGGAAAAAAGCCTTGTTTTTGAAGTGAGAATACGAAATTTAAATATCAGAGTGAGTTAACAAAGTATGAAAAAAAGTAGGTTATTTTTTTAAGGGAAAAAAGCCTTGTTTTGAAGTGAGAATACGAAATTTAAATATCAGAGTGAGTTAACAAAGTATGAAAAAAAGTAGGTTGTTTTTGAAGTGAGAATACGAAATTTTATCAGAGTGAGTTAAAAAAGAAAAAAAGTAGGTTATTTTTTTTTTAAGGGAAAAAAGCCTTGTTTTTGAAGTGAGAATACGAAATTTAAATATCAGAGTGAGTTACGAAAAAAAGTAGGATATTTTTTTAAGTGAAAAAAGCAAAAGTGAGAATACGAAATTTAAATCAGTGAGTTAACAAAGTATGAAAAAAAGTTATTTTTTTAAGGGAAAAAAGCCTTGTTTTTGAAGTGAAGTGAGAATACGAAATTTAAATATCAGAGTTTGAAGTGAGAATACGAAATTTAAATATCAGAGTGAGTTAACAAAGTATGAAAAAAAGTAGGTTATTTTTTTAAGGGAAAAAAGCCTTGTTTTGAAGTGTTTTTGAAGTGTTTTGAATACGAAATTTAAATATCAGAGTGAGTTAACAAAGTATGAAAAAAAGTAGGTTATTTTTTTAAGGGAAAAAAGCCTTGTTTTTGAAGTGAGAATACGAAATTTAAATATCAGAGTGAGTTAACAAAGTATGAAAAAAAGTAGGATATTTTTTTAAGGGAAAAAAGCCTTGTTTTTGAAGTGAAGTGAGAATACGAAATTTAATATCAGAGTGAGTTAACAAAGTATGAAAAAAAGTAGGTTATTTTTTTAAGGGAAAAAAGCCTTAGTGAGTTTTGAAGTGAGAATACGAAATTTAAATATCAGAGTGAGTTAACAAAGTATGAAAAAAAGTAGGATATTTTTTTAAGGGAAAAAAGCCTTGTTTTTGAAGTGTTTTGAAGTGAGAATACGAAATTTAAATATCAGAGTGAGTTAACAAAGTATGAAAAAAAGTAGGTTATTTTTTTAAGGGAAAAAAGCCTTGTTTTTGAAGTGAGAATACGAAATTTAAATATCAGAGTGAGTAAACAAAGTATGAAAAAAAGTAGGATTATTTTTTTAAGTGAAAAAAGCCTTGGTTTTGAAGTGTTTTGAAGTGAGAATACGAAATTTAAATATCAGAGTGAGTTAACAAAGTATGAAAAAAAGTAGGTTATTTTTTTAAGGGAAAAAAGCCTTGTTTTTGAAGTGTTTGAAGTGAGAATACGAAATTTAAATATCAGAGTGAGTTAACAAAGTATGAAAAAAAGTTGGTT